>JAQIXL010002530.1:0-12759 GCA_034700245.1 Poikilolaimus oxycercus | reverse complement strand
GGGCCGATCGTTCGCGTATGTAGCAGTTTTATGACTACCTCAAATAGGTAGTCATAAAACAGCGACATACAAGTGCGGCATATGTATATGTCGCGACATACGTTATGTAGTGCGCGCTCGACCGAAAAGTTCATTCGTTTTTGTACTTGCTTCTCTTGTTTCTTGACGCCGGGCCACCTTCGGTGACCTTCGCGACTGGTTTCCTCCAAGACTTCCTCATAATTACAAACCGAGTCCTCCCCCCCCCCCCACTTCGCGGCCGATTTCTTCTTCCCTGTTGGCTTCTCTTCTCCGTGGTTCACCTCTTTGAAACTCTCGCTACGGTTGTTTGTTCTTTGAGAACCAGCGGAGGCAGAGATAGCTCGACATAGACCTTCCCCGTGGATCTCCGGTTGTCCATTGGTGGGAACGCCAGCCCAGTAAAATGTCTTGGATAACTGTGGAGGGAGTCATCGAGTTGCTATCTTACAAAGCTTAAAATCAAAAGGAACGACAAGGAAGGCAATTTGGTGCACTTGGGTTATATTACGAAAGATTTTTTTACGAAAGATTTATGACGATAAGCGAGAAGCGCGACATTCTACGTCGTCGACGGTGGATCAAAAGGTAGGGCATATGTCGCGGCGACATAGTCTATGTCGTGATTCATACGCATATGTTGCACGACATACAGCTCTATGTCGCGCATTTACTACGAGCCCTGGTTTTGGTTGCGTTTGAATCACTAAGTTCAGTTCATGAACCAAGCGAAATTGTAACTTTTGGGATCAGCCCATCGTCATAAATAGGTCTCTGTGGCGATTCAATGTCTTGAATCGTTTTGCTTCTAAGCCGCCTTTGACTTAGCTTTCAACTGTTGGTCTCACTGTTTCGTTTCCACTAATTCATAACGAGCAGTGTGCAAGAGACGATCAGTAAGTGAGCTGTGCCCGGTGTTTGAATGTGAGATTTATGAAAAGCTGAAAATTTCTAAGCAGAGCGTGCGGTTTCAGACTTTTCTAAAATCATGACGTTAAAGTATGCCTACAGTTGTTGAGTGTCTTTGGGCCTTCTCGATTGCAACCGCTTCGGCATCTCGTGTGACTTGCGGTGCATTCACCGTTTCAACTTCAGCACATTTGCCCTCGACGTTTGAGATGCTCAGTAAGTGATCAACAGGCGTTCCATTCACACATCACAGTTAGCTTTCCCAGTCCTTGAAGCCGCAGCTCCTGTTGTTCTGTTTGTCCATCCGTCATCGCTTCAAGGCGGATTGTCATTTGCATGTCTTCTCTGCGCGAATTGTCGCCCCCTCACAAATAGGATCATAGCCAGCGCTCAAAATAGACTTCTGCGAGAGGACAAACATCATTCCCTCTCTGTTCTGGGTGGAAATACACGATTATTCGCCGGGCAACCTTGTTTGTGAGCCGAAAACGACCGATTCGAGAAAGTTTGACCACAACAGTGGTTTGATTCTTGGGTCATGGCCGTTTTGACCGCTAGAGCCCTTTATTGGATGCGACGGTTCCTGGCACTGTGAAGGAGGAAGAAGGATCCATTTAGGCTTAGGCTTATAGGCTAAGCGGGAGGCGCTTCACTGTTGCCAGCTGGCCTTGACTTCTGACAGTCGTTCATCTCTCTGTGCTCTCTGTCCGCTCTCTTCTTTGAATTCAAACACAACGAGGCGCGAGGCGCGACGGCCTCAACCTCAAACTCGGGCCAATTTCTGGCAAAATCCCCTCCCTCTCTCTACTTCGACGACGATCTGTTGTGTCTCTGTCCAACCTATAAAAACCCGCCTAACTCGACGCATAGTGTTCTCTGACTTGGTTGATCACTGTTTTTCCCATTTCCTTGTTATGTGACGGCCTTTGATGGATTACGGTGTCTCTCTCGGATTCGCGGCGAAATTCGTTACGGGAACCCATTTCGTTTTGATCTACCCGCCCGCGCGCCACCTGCACATGCACATTCCAACCGCTAAAACCCTGTAGAGCGGCTCTCCTTGAGAGGAGGAGTTTTTTGAAGTCGGCCTTCACAGCCCGCCCTCTCCCCATCTCTCTCTCCCGCCTCTCCTCGCGCAGTTACTGACCCCGATTTGCGCCGTCGTCGTCGCGTGGCCGCAGGACAGCCGTGTCGGCCACCGTTTTGACAAGCGTTCGAATTTGTCGACGAACGCTCACTTCTTCCTTCCTTCTCCTTTTTCTTCTTGTCAATTTAGCGGTCAACCTGTCGGCAGTGAGTTTCAAGGCCCTTCGATTCTTCTCTCTCCCTCCGCATCCGTCAGGCGTCCTTTGACCAGTCGCCTTTTGCCTGTTCACGGCCAATTTGAGGCGAACAACCCGCTGAAAGACGGGGGAGAGGCCGAAAAACCTTGAGCCATCCAGAGCGCGACGAGGGGCCGCTGGATCACTTTTTGAGTGGACAGAAGTTCAATGATGCCTGGCTAGAGTCGTGCTAGATCTTTCCTTCATCACCTGTTTCGTCTCCCCTTCAAAGTTCGTGTCCACCAGAGAGTGACAAATTGTGCGTGAAGAGCTAAGAGGAGGGAGAGGACAGGAAGAGCGGAGGGAGGGATAGTGATTCATTTTGTGGAGGCTCTCTCCCTTGTGCGAAAGAGCTCTCCTCCTCCCTTTCCTTCTCCTCAAGGGTCATGCGGGTGTGACGGGTCTATGTGGGTTGCTTCCAAGGATTTGGTGTGAACGGGGGAACGGATATCAACGCTGGTCCCCTCCCCCCCCCCCCCTCCCCGAGCTGCGCGATTAGAAAAACACCGGCTATCGTCTCTTGAATTCAGCTCGTCGGTCAAGGGAATCGAAAGATCGCGAACTTGCTTGCTAGTGAATTGACCGTTTCAAGGCTGAGCTTTATTTCACCAAAGATAACAACTGCGATTTGTTCTTTTCATGCATTTCAATTTTGTTCAACAGCAAGTTGAAATCGCTTTTGACGTTTCACATTCTCTGTAGTTCGCTGTTTCTTCACGAACTGTAATGGTCGCGGCGAAGTTGGCAGCTATAGAGTGCCGATGGTGCGAAGAAAATTTAGCCTGCAATTTCGACCTATGCGTAGCTCTGTTTTGTCTGTATGCATTTCGTTCTCTTCATGAAACATCTGCACAGTCTGTATTTCGCCTCTTCCTCCTCGTCCTCCTCTTCGTCGCGAGCCAGCCAGCCCTCACAGCCACTGACTCATCTCTCAGCACAACCAGATGTGAAAACGGCGAAAGAGGAGAAACGGAACGTCTTCCTTCTCCTCTTCCTTCTTCTTCCTTCTCACTCCTCCTCCTCCTCTTCCCCTCCCTCCCTCTTCCATCGAGAAACGAGGATTTCGACAATGAGAGAAGAGGTTGTTTTCGTGGTTTTCTTCGGCACCCGCTGCCTGCGCGGAACGTCTCGATGGGGCAGTCAAGTAGACCCGTTCGCCTCTCTTCTCTCTTTTACCTCTAGTCAGCCGCCTACCGGCATTTCGAAGGAGGCGTCTGCCACCTCATCTATTGACAGTCTCTATTCTTGACTTGAAGAGTGGGAGACGGGGGATCCCGGTGTGACCGCTGAGTCTTCTTGCTGACGTTTAACATTGAGGCTCGTGGTGACGTCGAGGTTTTCCTTGCAAGAAGGCGGGGGTTACTCACTATTGTCGACTCTCGGGGGTGGAGCCGGAAAACAGTTCGTTTATGCACTTGGAAGTTGGCGGTTTCGAGGAGCTTGTATAAGACGCCGTCTTTATTTGCTGATAATTGCGTCCTGGCGTTTCTTTGTGAAATTGAGAGAAATTTGAAGTCGGGCTCTCCGCCATCAGGGCTGTGCACTGACGGTTTCGTAACTTACGAAAACGGTTATTTTTGTACCGTAACTTACGACTTACGACTTACGAAATATGGGACCGAATTTCGTAAGTGTTCGTAAGTTCATTTTCGTACAAAATTACTCAACAAGGGCGATTGTGGCCCCCTTCATGTGGCGATTTTTTGCCTTGCGCAAGAGACATTTTTCACTTTGTGTCCCCGATTTATTGGCGCTCAGACAACTTGCTGTATATTTCCAATTTGCAAGCACATTACACTCACAATCAGTCCAGAGCTCCAGAGCGTTTGAACAATCGAAATTCATCATTTTCTATCTCATTTTTCACGATTTTGGAGGTGAAATCAGTTTCACCAGCTTACGAACACTTACGGTTACGACTTACGGAAAATTGGCCTTGACCGTAAGTTACGACTTACGACTTACGAAAAATAAACTTTCACTAACGCACAGCCCTGCTCCGGAGCAGTCACGTTCGTTATCTCTTGTGACTGACTGATACAATCGGAAAAAGCTTGCCCAACACCGGAAATGGCTGCCCGAAATAGCTGTTATCTCAATGTGAGAGAGAGCTGCAGCGGAAGACTTCTAGTCTGCAAGCGAAACTTGTTCATTATGAAGTCTTCAGTTGCTAGTGTGATCGATGTTTTATTCATTCTTAAAAGCGGCAACATTTCTAGAGAAACCACCGCCGCAGAAATCGATGTCTTTGGAAGTTTGTTGACAGGAATGCGTCCAACTTCAACCGCCGGGTCCTCAAATATAAAAGTCACTCAAGTTCCATGTTTAGCGTGTGATGCTTCTTGCAACAAATGAAGCCCACGGTCAATGAGCATTGCAGTTTAATCCTGATTGTGCGGCGCCCATGTGATGCCAACATTATGATTGCGTTAAGCATGCATTTCCTCAGTGGCAAGATCAACTCTTTTATCTGAGAAGAGCAACACTGCCAGAAAAGCCATCGAAGTCGAAAGTCTGCACAAGTCTTAGACTGCGTCGTCCTCGTGTGGGTCGACCAAGGAACTCTGCAACAAACAAATTAAGGTTCGAATAGAAAGACGACGCACTTCCATTACAAAGTTCGCCCTTGCAGCAGTGAACGTTTGTGGGAGTGAGCGGAACGCCGAATAACTCGGCTCCTTTCAAGGACTCTTTGATCTGAAAATACGAAGCACTTAGAGTTAGCGGTCGACTTGCCAAAGCCATGGATTCCTCGCTGCAGTCCGTAATGCAGCCGCCGAAGAATCCGTGATTGAGAGTGAAACCTTCGGGAGGATTTTCGGCCGTGAGATTACCAGCCACACAGCTCATGCTTTCCGATGAACATTCGCGCTGCAAGAAGCAAACAGATCTACTTATAGATTGTCATATAACAACTCTGCTACTGTGACAGAAAAAGTGATTGTTTACCTGTGAATCGTTGTCGTAGCACTTCAAAGCTTTAACGGAGAAAGTGCAGATGAGCACAAGGATAAAGCACTGAACAAAAGTAGACGAGGAATTCATTTTTGAGTACTCAAAGCGCTAGTGATGGATGCACACACCAAAGGTAGTGAGCTTTTATAGCGAAAGACGAAAGTCTCTCCCGTCAGCATTCGTCACAGACTGCCCGAGGGCAAGATGTTTTAGGCGAAATGCTGACTCAGCGAAAAAGGGACATCTTTCGACACAAGGAAAACAGATGTCACAGTGTAAACTTCATATGTAGGATTTTGAAATTTTGCTGCCTATTTGTGATTGAGTGTCTAATAATTACTGGAATGCATCCGTGCTGCTATGTAGCACGCGGTCGCAACGACAAAAAGATGGCACTGTCTGCTCTTCAGTTTGAACTGGATTACCGATTTTCATGACCGCATTTATTCACGATTGCCCACAGAAGCATTTTTCAGCATGTAGGAAATTCTAACGCAATGAAAATGCAAGATCTTTCCACATGAACGTTGATCACCGGATTGAAATAATTGTTTATTACGTGTTTGCACAGGATATAAAAAATGAGAGATCTTCAAGAGTTAGAAGAAGGAAATGCTGCCAGCAATGCCGTTCTCATCAAGGAAGTCCACATCTCCACCGCGTCGTGCTCGCGAAGGCTTGTTGATGAAGTCTGGAAATGCATAACTCGTCTCATTCTCAGGTAACTCACTTCCATTGCAAAAGTCATCGCTGCAGCACTCGAAGTTCTTAATTTTCAGTTCAATTCCGTTGATGGTATTCTTGTTGAGCGTTTCTTTGGTCTGGTCAACGAGCTTCTTGTCCTCGCAACTGGAGATGCAGCCTCCGAACTGAGCATAGCTGAGTGTCATTCCTTTAGGAGGCTCCGAAGCGGCTTCGAAGTCGCCGCCAGCACAGCCCATCCAGCCCGCTGGACATTCTTGCTAAAAAGACAAGTTGCTAGGTTTTTACTGAAGCCCTTGTGGTAAAACAAGTTTGCAAGAAATTGACAAACCGCGTCCTTGTGCTGGTCGTAGCAAGTTCGAGCATTGACTGCATACAGGCTGAGAGCCAGGGCTGCGCAGCTAAGAAGAGTTGTGTAGGTAAACATTGTGGAAAGTCTCTTCGTGGATGCTCGAGAGAACTTTGTCAAGGCTATATACCCTCGACGGGTTTGTTACTGTTCAGCATTTTGCTCTTTGAACACCCCCGCAATGACGAGCTTCCGTTTTCCTTGAGATGGCAGCAAAACAAGCTCAGTCTTTGAGACAAGCTCTCGTCAACAAAAGTTTGTTTGTTTTCTCTCGCAATGTTTGCGTTCCACCAACAACTCCACACTTGCAATACGTCAGCGACGTAGCTCTTCGTTTTTCTTCTTCTTTGCTCCATTAGCTCATTGAAAGATGGATTTGTCTGCACGTTATAACCTAAAATGAACCCTCGGCTGCGATTTTCCACTGTTTTAAATCGTGTCATGGAGTCGGAGGTCTGTCTTTTGACTGATGAAAAAGTCAAACAATAAAAAATAGGGGAATTTTGTACTTTGCCCCTGGCCTTGGTCAGCTCGAGGAACCGATCTGTGCATTTCGTGAATGTCAAGGAAATGAACGACTTTATCCGTGGAGAACGACACTACCAGCAATATCGTCGAGTTCAAAAGTTTCTACGAAATTTCGGCTGAGACTACGACGGGCTCGTGAAGATCGACCGAGGTATTCTGAAACATGGCAATATGAGTGTTCATTTCAGGTACTGTGAAAGCGTAATTTTAAGGGGAAAAAACTCACTTCCGTTGCACAGGTCACCTTGACAGCACTTCATGTCTTTTGGTGTTAGTCGAACGCCGAAGATCTTCGTTTCACCGAGAAGCTCTTTGAGCTGAAAGCCGTCAATCTTGGCATTGTTCACTGCAACAAACCAATGAAACGGATTTCTCGCTGCAATCTAGAATGCAGCCGCCGAAGAATGCGTAGCTGAGCTTGAAACCTTCGGGAGGGCTGGCAACCGTGAAATTGCCGGCGACACATCTTGTACTTTCCACTGGGCATTCTCGCTGCAAAGATCATAATATTAATCAGAAAAGAGTACATATTGGCTAAGTAAAATAAGTGACTTACCTCTGTTTCATGGTCATAGCATTTCAAGGCGTTGACCGAGAGGCAGCTGAAGAGCACAGCGATGAAGAATTGGATAAGAGTTGCAGTGGAAGTCATTATCAAAAGTGGAAGTGGAGCTAGTGAAGATGCATTGGTCAAGGCCGGTCACCTTTTATAGTCGAAGAAAACAATTTCGTTTGTCAGCATTTGTCATCGCCTGCCCCGAGGGCATTATGCTGGCTCAAGCTTAATGCTGACTCAGCAAACAAATGGACTTCTCTCTACTTCGACTGAACAACTTCGTCATTGTGCAAACTTTCTAGAGCCGTTAAAATTCTTGTTTATTACAAAAGAAGCGTGTATCGAAGAGATAAAAGAGGCCACTTCGTTACAAGAAAAAGCTGCTGGCGACGCCGTCATTGATATTAAAGGACTCGAAGGCGCCTGCGCTGCGGCGAACTCGTGTTGGCTTGCCCATGAACTCTACAACTTTATGTTTTCAGGACAGACGCTCACCTCCATTGCACAAATCTCCTTCGCAGCATTCGATATGCTTCACCTCAAGCGGAACTCCGTTGAAAACTGTCTTGTCAAGCGCTTCCTTGATCTAAAGATATTACACCGTGTGAATCAAATTTTCTTACTAACCGTGAGAATGGTCGAGTCGCTGCAGTTGACAACGCAGCCACCGAAATAGGCGTACTGGAGAGTGAAGCCTTCAGGCGGCTCCGAGGCGACCTTGTACTCTCCACCAACGCATCTCGTGTACTCAGAGGAACATTCGTGCTGAAAGAAAAACATTCGCGGTGACCACAGTCGTAGTCGTTAGTATTCTTTATACACGAAGAATTTTTGTGTAATAAAAGCTAACTAACCGGCTGTCTATTCTCGTAGTTGCATGTCAAAGCATTGACTGCCAAACGAGAGGTGCCGAGGAGAACGCAGCTCAGAAGAATAGCAGAGGTTGACATTGTTGAGGCGCTTGAGACGGTAGCAGATTCTCACAACAGATTTTCACAAGATTTATACTCGTATTAGATGTTTTTGCTGCTCAGCATTTTTGACTTTGAACACCCACGCATTCCGTTACACGTTTACTCGCTCTGTCACCAAAAACATGGCCTGCTAAGTACACAAATAAACAGCACGTTCGATGCGTGCGGAGGGCTGTGGCACTCACACGTCAGCACGCTTGGAGGACGAACTTTTACCTTTGAAGACTCCGCAAGGGTCAAACATCAGCGTCGTGAGAATTAGGACGCGCGACTTCCGGGATTTAAAACGATCGTTTTAGTTCGATCGCCGACATGTTTTTGTGTGCTTTACAAAACGAGGAAGCCGTTTGGTTCGCAATCTTCCTCAATCGACCCCGATGCCCCTGTGAAGCCTTTCAATTGTGGCACCAGCTGGATGTTCCCGGCTTTCTCCTTCAGCGGCGTCAATTAAAAGGCCATTGAGGACGGAAAAAGCGATTGAGAAGAGGCACGTGCTGTCGCTCCTTTTGTGCACTGGCAGTGCAGAACGATAAAGGCTGAAGCGATCGGCGTGCTTCATCTCACTTTCACCCCTCGGCGCCCTTTCTGAGGAACAGTTGAGCCAACAGACGACGCCCTTCGAAGGGTCGTCACTCGGCATTCATTGTGCCGTTTTCCGACGAGATGAGACGAGGTTAAAAGAACCGCGACAAGCGACGAGCCCTCACTTGGTGTCGCTGCTTGCTTCTCTCAAGCAACCCCGAGTGACATAGCTCGGAAATGAGGGTTTCGATCGCTATTGTTGTCGTGATGGCCCTGCTGTCTCTAGCCCTAGCCCAGGACGAAACGACGTCGAGTTCGCCGAGAGGAGGCCGTCGTGGACAGCATCGAGTAAGCCTTCCGTTCAGCTTTGGGAAAACCCTTTTCAGTTCGGTAGCCGAGCCGTGAATGGAACTCACCTTCGTAATAGACAGGATCGCATCGGACAACGTCTTCGACGTCGCTTCGAGAAACTGACGGACGAGGAGAAGGCTGCTCTCAAAGAACGAGCTGAGGTTTGGGTGGAAAATGGTGTTGATGTTGTTGCTTTCAGCATTGGCGCCAGCGTCGCGTCGACAAGATCAACCCTGACGGTGACACACTCGAAGAGGTGAACGCCCAGGCTCAAGTGGATCAGGATCTCGTTCAAGGCGACATGGTTCTCACCGAGTAAGAAGTGCAACCTTCTCAAAAGAATAATGGATTTCTTCAGTGAGCAGCTGGATACAGTGTTGCCCGATGAAAACGACAGTGACGATGAGACAAGGGCCAAGCGTCAAGCGTACAAAACGTCGAACTACCCAAACAATCTTTGGGGCACGACTCCCATTCCCTATACTATCGATTCGTCACTCGGGAAGGACATCCAATAGACTTGAAGAGTGTTTAGGCACTGCGGCGACTACTGTGATCGGGAAGGCGATCGCCTTCTGGCAGAACAAGACTTGTGTTCGCTTTGTGCAGAGCAGCTCGGGAACCAACAGGATTCGCTTTTTCAAGGTTCTTCATCTTTGAGATGGGTCTAATATCCTTCAGGGCACCGGCTGTTATTCGTATGTGGGCAAGATCGGCGGAGTGCAGGATATCTCTATCGGATCGGGCTGTGAGACCGTCGGCATTGCTGCTCACGAAATCGCGCACGCTCTTGGCTTCCTTCACTCCCAATCTCGAGTCGATCGCGACTCTTTCGTCACCATCAACTTCAATAACATTCAGGTGAGAACAGTTATTGAGACAAACTGAAAAGCTTTTATAGTCTGGAAAGGAGAGCAACTTCGCCAAGGAAACCACCTCAACAAACTACAACTACAATCTCACCTACGATCTCGGATCCATCATGCAATACTCCGCCTTTAGGTTGGCCTTTTCTTAGAGAATGAAACAACCTTGAAGCTTTGCCACTGACACGAGCATCCCGACGGTTGTGGCAAAGGAGACGGGTTACCAGAACACAATGGGTCACCTCCTGCCAACCTTCTACGACGTTTACATGATGAACCTGCACTATCAGTGTTTCTGTAAGTCCACTGGAAACATGGACAACTTGTGTTTCAGCGGCGTGCTCCAGTCAACCGGCATGCCAGAACGGTGGAGTCGCCGACGTGAATGCCTGCAGCAGGTGCGTTTGTCCACAAGGATATGGTGGAGATCTTTGCCAGACAAAGGTAAGGGAATTCAAGGTTTTTATGATTCGCTTATGAATGGATGAACTCGGCGCACAATTTCTGTGATGTGTCGATGACGTCCAACATTTGGAGCCTTTCAGGCCTCCGGCTGCGGTGTCAACGTGACAGTAGATACGACTCTCCGTAACTACACCCTCGGACTGGTTGGCAGTGGACAAACGACAATCTTGGACGATTATTCCGATTGCAACTACATATTCACCGTTTGTTGAATCAACCACGAAAGAAGAGTTTAGGCGGCGGTCGGCAAGAAGGTGAAGTTCACCATTCGGCAGATTGGCTACGTTTGCTCGTCGGGTTGCACCTACTCGGGGGTCGAGATTCGTCTCAAGTCGGACAAGAGAAACTCCGGCTATAGGTTGACTTAGAAGAGAAGGAAGATGAGATTATAGGTATTGCTGCGCGGCGGATGTTGGCACGACGTTGACATCGGAGTCGAATGTTGTGCCGGTGCACATCTTCAATCGCTACTACTACGCCGGCGCTACTCTCGAGTACTCCGCTGTCTGAGCGACTCTTATGGGGTCTTTTACCGGCATTGACTGAGTAAAGAATCTTCGCAAGCGAAACGTCTGTGAAACACCCAAGAAATGTTTTATCACAGTATTTACCTGCTTGAGGTCACCTAGACGAGAGTTGGCGCTGCGGTTTGAGAACAGCTCTCGTCAAGATCAAGTGTTAATTTGAGAATCTACAGATGCGGTCACTACGGGGATGACCTAACTTCAATCGTGTCACACAATTACTGTCTACCTAGTTGTTATTTTTTGAAGTGTCGTGCAAAAAAAGATGAGGTTCAATCGTTCACTTGAAATTTCCAATGGCGACCCCAAACTTCTGATTAAGCCAATAAAGGTAATTCAAGTCAGAAATTCCGTCATTTTTAGCATGTTCAACTCTTCTGCTCAAACGAGGAAGATCTGATTGTCAACGCCAAGCAGTTCGGTCGCGCAGAACAGCTAGAAATCCTCGACTTTATAAATCAATGCCGCCAAATCCGGCGGGTGAGCATTTCACCAGCTACCTCTATGGAGGACATTGACACTTTTTGCCGAGAGTTCCGTCATCTTGACATCCGCCTCAAGCTCAATGGCGTTAGTGGCGGCGAGGTGCCGAAACTCCTCGAACTCCATTCTCAGTCCTTGCAAGTATGCATCCAGACCACTTCAAGACCGTATGGTACAGCCACCGATTGTGTGCGCACCTTATATGCCTTGTTGAACTCTCCATTACCGTCGAAGAAGATGGAGGGCCGATATTTCCGCCTTATTCTCAATGAATTATCGGAGTTTCTCACTTGTGCCAACTTTGTGCGGAAGCATTGCGACACTAGTGCTCTTTGCTATCAAGGCCAGCGACTAACAAATGAGATGATCATTAATCGGCTTCGTGGTCGGGTTTACTGGAGTGTTTACGTGAAAATTTCCCCCACGAATATCAGCGTTAGCTTTCTTTGGGATAGCGACAATAACGCGTATACTGTTTTTATTTCTCAGATGCGTAGTTAAAAGTACCGCAAGACTTTCCACTGAATGCGTTTTACATATTTATCGCAAATAAAATTTCGTAGTACATTTTCGAGGTTCTTATCACAATACGACAGTGTCTAGGAGACAGTCACCAAATCTTGTTGTATTGAATGGTCTAGAGATACTTCGCTGGCGATTAATGTGCATTTGCTGTGCTTCCACGAAGTTGATCTCTCAGCTACAAAATGAAAGTTATAAAGTTATGAAACGTTTCTTGTCGAACCATGTCCATCGTCTTGCTTTGACAGTCAATCGAGCATGTGCGCAAGTTATTTTTGTGGAATAGGCCTTCTTCCGGCAGAGCTGGGGCTTTTGCGAGATTTTCGTGACTGCAGGTGCCGCACGAAAACTTTTTCTAGAATATTGTGAGAGTTACAGTGAATTAATGTTTCAGACAATTTGCATGCTTATTGTAAGAAAAAAATGAACCAACCGACTGTTTCTTCTGCTTGCAGCTGCGTCTACTCTTCGGAAGAAGAAGAAAAAGCAGAAGGAGTTGAGAAGAGCCGTTGAGGAATGCATCGTTGTCAGTGCGTCGATGCTCAAGGATTACCGCAGCTTTAAGCCCGGCGCAATTGTCTTAAGGCCTGGACAGAGTTCGGCGGCGCGGCGCGCGGCGCGGCGTAGCCGATTTTTTTCTTTTCCGTTTTTCAACGGATTTTGCTCTTCGAACCTCGGGTTTTTTCACATAATTAGTGGGGTCGGGCCCCTAA
>JAQIXL010002529.1:0-12770 GCA_034700245.1 Poikilolaimus oxycercus | reverse complement strand
TCGACGACTTCGACGACTTGGAAGAACGCGACGAGGACCTCGTCGACTTCTTCGACTTGCGCTCACGCCTGAAGATCCTCTTGGAGACTCGGGAAGGAGAGAACCTCGCAGAGCTGCCAGCCATCGAGGACGAGTCGAGACGAATGCAATCTTCCAGTGACGCTCTCATGCAGATTGACAAAGTTTATCGTCTCGTGAAACGTTTTACTCATGTTCCACTTCATGCCTGAAGGAAACAGCAACGAAGAGTCTCCTTCCTTCCGTTTCTGTTCACGAGAGAAAGAGTGAAGATATGAAGAGTCACGATCATTTCCGTCAAAACAACGTTGGCTGAGTAAATTCTAGCACGTGGTCGAAGTTGTCCCAAACAGAAGTCTGTTCAAATGTTTTTCTTCTCTTCTGCTCCTATAAGAACTCAATTGCGGGCTGAGAGCTTCGAACGAAATGAAGGCGGCCATTGTATTTCTGTCTCTCTTCGCTTTGAGTCTGGCTGTAAATGAGCAGTCGACTCTAGGCTCTCAGCTAAAAGAACTCATGGACGGCGATCTGTCCAAGGATTCATGGCTGGAGAAGGCGGACGGAGTTGTCTCGGGATTGCCTTCCCTCGTCCAGTTCCCCATTCACAATGGAATCCGCCATATGAGACAAGTCAGCAACGAGGTCAGGCTTTCTCTTTTCATTTCAATGTTTGTAGCTTGAAGCGAAGGCGAGGGACGAGGCTGTAAAGTTGTCTTCAGCGGCAGCAAGTGCCGTGGAGGAGGCCATCAAGATCCTTCACGACGGGCAGCTTACCTTCAAAGAGACGCTCGACAAGGTTCTCTCGACTTAACAAAGAAAGCTAACAGATCTGGATTCTTCGCTCGAATCTTCCACAGCCCGTTCGTGAGGAATTTGACGCCGTCCACATGAATCTCTTTGAAAGGGCGCAAGCTTCTCTTGTCTCTCCTCTGATCGCCTCAATCAAGGATGCTGCAGCTCTAGCCCCCGCCATTCCATTCTTCAACTAAACTCTAGTTGATTCTTTTTCTTGTGATAAACTCTTCGCATAGAACGAAGATAATAATAGTCAGCTAAAGATGTATCGTGCTTGACAATTCTCTCCGCTCCTACAACACAACGAACGTTATCTCTTGGAGTTGCTCTTCCATGAAAATATTGAAAGAAGACAGAAATGCCCTTATAGTCACGTCTTCTGACTCGGTGTTCGAAAACAAGAATTTGAAGCCAAAAACTCCCGCGGACCGGAAACGAGAGGCTGTCCGATCTCACGGTTCGGCGTCGAAACGAACTCCCTTTCTGCGAATGATTTCCTTAACTTTCTCAGGTTTCCGTTCGTCGCTGCGACGTCTAAGCAGAGTTTATTACAAGCGTCTGTACAAACATCTCCATTCAGTAGAGGATACCTTGGTAATACAGAAGTTATTTGTTCACAAAATACTTGAACAAGCAATCGTTCTCTTGCGAACTCCTCTCTACTGAGTAGATGATGCATTCGGTGACACAACATACAAGACAGAGCGAGTTTGCTGTTTTTGACAAAAGCGATGAGGTGTACAATAGAAGTGCCGATAGGGTCGAAAGAAGAAGAGTGAGACGGCTGCGTTGGCAAGGGGGGCAAGGATGTAGCAGAGGGGCACGATTGATGCCCATTTGCCCATGTCAGCGGACGTGTAGAGGAAGATGAACGATACCAAGGTCGGCACTATGATGAAGACTGACGAAGCGATGGACTGCAAAGTAAGTCCTTTAATAGTTGGATAACCTGTGCGACGAGGACGCGGGTAATCTTTCGCTGAATAATCGGCGTTGGCAGTTGGAAGACGCGCTTCTTCGAGTGAACATAACGAATGATGCTCACAGAAGTAGCCACGAGTGTTCCAAACACACCAACCGTTTCAAAGAGAATCAGAACTGTTACAACGATACGACTCTGAATTCGACGTTGAAGATCATTTGTCGCTCCTTACCATGGACATGTGAACGCAGACGATTGAGGGGAATGATGAACCGAGCTCGTGTTCAATAAATGGCCGGGTCTTTTCCGCTTCATCTCTTTTTATTGTTGTGATCAGGAAGAATTGCGCGACGACTAAGGTCAAAAGGACAGATAGGGAAGGAATTAGAAAGGCAAGCAGCCGGAGTTCTAACTTCGAAACTCGCCTGAACATTCCTTTGGTATATAAGTGCTTCTAACTTGACAATGGAGAGATAACGAAACAAGTTGTTTCCCACGATGAGGAAGCACGACAGTTGAAGAGTGCAAGAGTAGGCGATCAAGATAATGTCTCCCAGAGGAGGAGACATGTCAGTGACGGGTCCCGTTGCACACGCATAGAACCTTCCTTCTTTGACTATGTGCTTCTGTGAATTTCACTTTTGTCGTTCTTTCTCGATTACCGTTTGGACTAGAACCCCGAAGACCGAGCAGACGGCGTCGACAAAAGCGTTCAGAGCTAGCAACCGACAATACAACGGAGAGACATCGCTAGTCTCTTTTTGATTCACGAATGTGAGAAACAAGAAGACATTGACCATCTGAAATGTTAGAGAGGGAAGGGTTCTTCAAACCGTCGATACGCTACCGAAGAGAAAGTCGCAGAAAGAGATCGTAGACATGAAGAAAGAGCTTCCTTCCATTGCAAGAGGAGAGTTTCGAAGTGAAGGAAGCTTGCTGGGAAGGCGTTTTGTGGACGTCGACGTCTTTCCGAGTAGAAGTTTCCCGTGACAAGACTGAGTTTGTAAGCCAGGATATTCTCACAAGAGTTCCGAAAAATCCCACTCCCGTGTTTCTGCGAGCAAAGTTCTTTCTTCCTTCACCGCATCAACAGTTCTCTCCAGCTTCAAGTGTATCTTGAGCCTTGGAAGTCGAAATGGAATGGGAGCAGACAAGCAATGCATGTTTGTCGTCGAGAAGCGAATGAAATCACCTGCAAGAAGGGCGTTTGCGCACTTTCCTCTCGCTAGTCAAAGTTTCCCGCCGAGAGGCAATGTAAGCGATGCCCTTCATGGTTATTTCGTCTTGATTTATAGTTTTGTTCAAGTGTCGGCTTGGTAAGCCATGAAGTTCCTCATCCAGAAGGCTGTCCAGAAAAAGCTGCAGAAAAAAAGTCTGCCCACCTCTGTCCTAGATTCTATGGGCATTTTCTCATATCAACGCGTCGACGTGCCACTTTTCTTCTCACGATGAACGTCGAGTTCCCTAAAAGGCCTCTGGAGGCGATAAACACATACTCCATTTTGGTTGTAGGGACAAATTTTATTTTCTTGCTTTGAGGATAACAACCACCGTAACTCTCAGACGTCATTCGGCTCTCAACTAAAGCCCTTCGTGGTTCGACTCACATCAAATCTGTTCATTTCTCGAAAATGTTGCCGATTTGTTCACAAAATGAACTCTCTGACTTGGAGAGGAATTGCCGAAGGGAGGACTCAAAAGGGAGGTCGTTTCAGTCTTCCTCGTTTCGCTTGACAAGTCTCGTTGCCGTCTTCTCAAACTACATGAACCTGGGTGGGACCCGATGGGGACTCTCCCAGGCGTGACGCCAAAGTGTCTCGAATGTTGCTATGCACTCGCTGGTTTCCAGTCTCAATCACGCACTCCACATGCCATACACCCTCCTCGAGTGGTTATTTGTTGGTGTTGGCACGGCCGAGAGCGTCATCGGGGTCACGGCGACTTCATTCGTTATGTTCTGTGCAACGAAACGCACACCTTCAAGTCTCAAGGTTGTTGCTTTTAGCTGATTCAATTTCCACCCCCTTCAGGGCTATGCCGTTTTCCTCTTCAACATGGCATTTATAGATTGCATTATCAGCCTTGCGTACGGCTTTTCTCTAACCAGGCAAGTCTGCACTCTTGTTGGTCCAAAGTCCGTAAAAGATTTTTTTAGGCTAGCAACAGTCGGTCACACTTTGGTTTTCGTCTTCTACGGCCCATGCACTCTAATGTCAAGTCAGCTCTTATTCGAAAGCATTGCTCAAAGAGTTTTAGGTTATTTGTGCTTTGCCTCACACGGGATCGTCCTCCAGGGAATTTCTCATTCCATCATCTCTTTTCTTCTCTCTTTCGGCTATCGTCTCCACATTCTGCACAGACCAGCACCGAAGCTGAAGCATCTCTATTTCCTTTGCTTCTTAGTTTCTATTCCGACAATTTTTCTAATGGGGAGTCGAGAAAGTCACAACGGCACTGCTATTTCAGTACTTGTTTCTGAAGAATCGCTCAGAGCCGAAAGTTGTATTACAAGCGTTGAACACTAGCGGCTACGATTTTGATATTCAACGTCACGTCTTTGAGGGTTTTATCTATGCCCATTTAGTTCAAGCGGTTTAGGCTTTGCCAATATAATGAGCGTGGAGGTTATCTTCGTGCTCACTTTTACTACTCTCAACTGGATTCCCACATACATCGGCTTGGCTCTCATTCGGTTCGAAGAGTACCACGCTTGATGTCAACTGTTCCAGGAGGAGAATCCTGGAAGCGTTGCGTCTCCGCTCTCAGCAGCAGCAATTCAGCGAAAGGACACGCCGGCAACATCATTTATTGTTGAAAGTACATAAGCAGGAAATGCGCAAACAATTATAACCTCGCACATGTTGCAGGCTCTCACATGGCAAGCCCTCATTCCTCCGGTCTTAGGTACTCCAGCTTGTGCAATTTATTGGCTAGGTCAGTTGGATATTTTTCACAGTGCTGAGGCTGAACAAGCCATCTTTGCCATCTGCGGTAAGCCTGATACAAGAGATAATCTTCTACAGGTTTACTGCCCACTTTCTCTGCGGCGGTCACCATTTATTTTGTGAAACCGTATCACACCGCCTTCAACGAGACCGTCAAACTTTACATCGAAGCCGTGTCGAAATCGAAGATCTCGACGAAGGTTCTTGGCTGGTCTTCCAATGTTCATAGTGGACGAGTACATGAACACGAGATCTTCAGCGTTTCTCAGGCAATTTGAAAATAAATACCTCTAGTCTGGCTCGAGAAGCCACTGAGCAGGTGCTTCTTTAGAGAAAACTTTTCTTCTCCTCTTTCGACCGACTTTCATGCGCACGATGGCGGAAATTGCTTGTTGAAAGCTTCCATGTCCTTGGAAATGCTGGCTCGTGTTTCTTATCCCCGCCGCTCTTATCTCTTGTTTAGTTCCACATGAAAACTTTTGTGGTAAGGAATGTCTTGAGAATACGCCCAGATGACCTTGAGTGGAAGGCCGAAAGGAAGGAGAAGGCCAGATGCCGCAGAAACCCGCCATAGAGGCCACTCTCCTACGTCATTTTCGCCTTTCTCAGAAGCTTTTCTATTGAGGGCAAGCTAAAAAGGCTTTCTGCAAAGCTTTTTTCCAAGTTTTTTTTCTATTGAGCGAACGGCCTAGAGTCTCTCTTCGAGGCCAAATGGTATTAGGCAAGAATCCTTTTATCCGTTCCCGCTTTCCTTTCCCTTCAAGAGGTTCGTCTTCGGTTGTTTTGCTGCTGCGACTTCAAATTGTGGCTCGCCTTCTCTCTCTCTCTCCAATAGGATTTGTTGTATCGAACTGCGTAGGCTTCTCTCAAAAGTGCGAGTATTCACTCGGCTACATCTGCTCTCTCCCCTGTGCCTTCCCCTTCTCAACCCGTCTCCATAGAGACGTGCTATTGAACTCTTTTCCCGCGTCTCTCCACATCCTCCGAGATTCAAACTTTCCTCCACGCAGTTAATGTTGGACTCGAGACCAGGCGTTGACTAGTGCAGAAGGCGCATCGAGAGCCGCCCTTTAAAAGTCGCGGCAACATAGATCAGCCCCAGAGACCGAGAGAGCGCGAGCCAGGTGATTAGCGGTCGAGTCGAGTCTTTTGCGACGTTGCGCCAGCGGCTCTTCGCTATATAGAGGACGTCGTCGAGTGACGCTTCAATGCTCTCATTGCCACGAGCCTCGCGGTATCGGTGACCGCCACCGTGAAGGCGGGTCCCTTCTCGAAGTCGAGAAGAACGCAACGGATGTCGACATCGCCTTCTCTACAATTTGTCAACGACGTCTTGTTCCTTCGTTTCTTTCTCCAAATTTCCTCTGCCGTTAGACATGATGACCGTCGATTGATTCGGGGGGCGTCTTTGTTGTTTGATGACTCATTTCGATGACATTCACGAGAAGAAGAAGATGAAAGAGAAGGAGAAAGTCTTCAAACTCTTCTTCCTTCTCCTCTTCAAAGCTTTCCATTCATCGGGACGACAAACTGAACGACGTTCCTCTCGCTTTTCCCAGATTTGACGGGCGTTTCTCCCGCATTTGTCACTTTCGCGTCTCTTTCGTCCTTCGTCCGCCAGCCTCGAAGCACTCATTCGAGGTCGTTCCCCTTCCAGCTCCTTTCCTACATTTTCTCATTGAGGCTTGTTTCTTTCGTCTTGTTCTTTTTGCCTGACCAATTCCGACGTCCATCAGTCTCATGTCCGAAGGGACGTCTGAGAGGGGTCCCACATTGTCAGAAGGAAGGGGAAGAGGAGAGGGGAGGGAGTGAGAGAAAGACGATGCTCCTCGTGGAGGGCGCAGCTCCCCGGGAAATCGAAGCCGGACTCGCGCCGAGAGCATCTCATTCGAATAGCAGTCGGAGGCCCGCCGGCCCCCTTTCAATTTCGCCAAGTGGAGAGACTCGCGTCTGCCACGGTTTTTTTCTGCGTCTGCCTTCCTCCGCTGTCCCTCGACGGGCCAAGGAGGTTTCCATCCTTCTTCTCTGTAGGAGACAATGACCACTAACCCCTCGTCTTGCTTCCATGTTATTCCAGGTCGGTTACTGTAACTCTTCGGATGTTTTGAAACTACGTGAAAAGTGTTGTTTCCAGGACTTCTGACTTGTGAAGTATTTTCAGATAGTCCTCAGATCGTCGCAATGAGCACGGGAGGCACCAGCGAGACTGAGATCAAAGCCCAGACGCAGGTTCCTCTTTTGCCATAAAACGTATCATTTTACGTGAAATATTCCAGAAGAAGCTGCGTGAGACAAAGGATCCCGTGGAGAAACTTCGGCTTGCACTTTTGCTGCGTGGCTCATCTGGTATCAAGGAGTTTGGCAGGTCTGCCGCTCTTCTTATTCAATAACAACACTCTTTCACTCAGGGGAATTGCACGATGTTGCTCAATTTTGTACTGAAAGTATTCATTCAAAAGAAGAGTCCTTTTCCTTCATCGATCAGCGTTCTTCGTGTCAAATTGCGTCTTCGCCTTCATCTCGCAGCTCCCTCCCCCCTTCTCCCTCTCTTCAAGGGGTCTCTGAATTCCAAATTACACGTCAACCTGTCTCATGAGAGTCAATTATTCTCTCTTGACGAGACTGAGAAATGTCGTCTTTCAGGACCTTCCGCATCATGGATGACAACGAGAACCAGAAGCTCGACATCGATGAATTCACCAAGGTCTGTTCTCTGTCAAAGAGAAGAAGGCTGCAGGGAGTGCATGACCAGGGTCTGAAGGATATCTCGCGTGCCGATGTGGAGGGCCTCTTTAAGAAGTTCGACAAGGACGGCAGTGGCCACATCGACTTTGACGAGTTCCTCAAGGCCCTCAGGGTAAGACCCTCGGCGTGTCCCTCACGGCCCATTTCCCGTCTTGCAGCCGCCAATGTCTTCGGCACGCGTGAAACTCATCGAGACGGCCTTCAAGAAGATGGACAAGACTGGGGATGGCGTAGTTACCGTCGCCGTGAGTATTTCTTGCTCGTCGAGGAGAGCTCTTTTTATAGGACATGGAGGACGTCTACGACCATCGAAAGCATCCCAAATTCATTTCCGGCGAACTCACCAAGCAGCAAGTCTTCGAGTTGTATCTCAAGAACTTTGAGATTGATGGCAATCCAGATGGAAAGGTGAAATCCTGAAAAGTTGTGAAAGGTCTTGATTTTAGGTGACATGGGAAGAATTCCTGAACTATTACTCTGGAGTGTCGGCCTACATCGACCAAGACATCTACTTCGATCTCATGATGCGCAACGCCTGGAAGCTTTGACTCGTCGTCGCCTGGTGCTTTCCTCTTTCTTTCTCTCTGTTTGTGACCCGGAGGAGCTTTCTCGTGGTCCACTGCTGGAACCGTTAGAAACGCGTATTTTCTCTTTGTGCTAAATGCCGAGTTTGTAAACAAAATGCGTCCGAATAAAACAAATCTTCAAAAAATAATTAATCTCTAACAATAAGCTGAAATAACAACGCGACAAGAAGGCGACCTCTCGGTCTCTGGCTCACCTTGAGAACACAGCCTGCGCTTGGAGAACCAACTGCCCCCACTGACAAGGGAGAGTAACAGGCACTGACGTTTATTTACCATCCCCGTTCAGACGCAGAAAAGGGTTGTTTGGCCCTCTCATGGCGACATTTCTCTATTTGTATGGGCCCTCTCTTTGAGGCGAATCATTTTATCTTTCTAAAATGTCAAGGCGCTGCCAGTGGCAATGACATTCAGTCGCATTTTCAAACCCCTCTCTGACTCACGTTCTTTCTTCTTGCAGTCAACAACTCTCACTCGATTTAGTGTGGGAAGAATGCTCGCGCGTCGCGGTCTCATCTCCACTCTGACAGTCAGGCGAGGTTCGTTCCCAGTTCTTCGTTGAATTTGATGATCGTTAGCTAACTCCAACACCAGCGATTTTCGCAAAAGTGTTGAAGTGCGACGTCTTGGAGCCGACGATAGGGATGCCGTCATCAGTCTCGCTCAGTCCCACTTTCTTCAGAAGGAGCCGACTACTTGGGTAGGAAGAGACTGTTATCAATGAGTAATCAATTAAATCTTCTGCAGAGTCTTCAATTGACTCCTGAGAATGGAAGGGCGCTCTTGAATGGACTGTACACCGGATGCATCGGGGATCAGTTGTCTTATGGCGCATTTTTAAAAGTCTTTCCATTCTTTATTTAGAGTTTCTTCAGGACTCGAATGAACTTATTGGCTTTCGAGTTTGACATACGCGAAGTCGCAGTGATACACCGGAGACTACAGTCACGGGAAGCGAGCAAATCGACACCGCCTGTAAGTCTTGGCGATTTTAAAAGCGAACTTGTTCAGTGCATGCAATTCAGAAGTTAACAAACGTCCTCTGGGACCTTACTCCAGTTCACATCAACAAGGTTTCACTGGCCCCTTGGCTTCAATGTTTTCAAGATTGTCATGCGTGAAATAGCGACAGTCAACGAGAAATATCGACGTCGCGGTGTTGGCGACTTACTCTCCACGTACAATTTTCATCCAAAACAACTAAAGGTTTTCAACTTTACGAAGTTTGAAGCTTTAAGGCTGACGGCTATGGGGGCATCGCTTCACTGGCTTCGTCGCCCGAGAACCAGGCGCTCTTGACAAAGGCGGGGTATCGCCCTCTCTGCCAGTTGCCTTTTCAAGAAGTCTTGAGGAAGGCGGACGGCAACCTGCCCTCGACCTTCCGTGCTCCTTCAGCTAATAGTCGTGTCATCATTTTCTTCAAGGACTTCTAAGCCTCTTGTTGATTTGATATCTGAAGAGTAAATGTCGAGAGACAGAAAGTGGCCGCTTCACTTCGTAATTCTGCCGGAAATACCAGTTCTTGCCTTCACTACAAGTGCGAGTATTTCGAGTAGCCATCGAAGTGGAAATGGAAAGTCCCCAGGGAAAACGTGCTCCGAGTGTTTGTTGTTGTTCATTCTTCTGCCTTCTGAGTCACGGCAGGACTCGAGGAAAAGAGAGAAGGCAGAGGGAGAGAGGGAGGAGAGGACGGAAAACGCCTTTCTCCTCCTTCTCCTCTACCATCGAGAGACCGCACTCGCCCCAGCGGCGTTTGTGCAAGGGTTTTCGCCGCACCCCCGCGCGAGCCCTCACCGGACGTCGAGCGAAAAGAACCCTCTCCTCCCTTCTTCCCTCCATGCACTGGGAATCCTCTTTTCAGCCCAGGTGCACGTCTCGCCATTGACTCGCCGCCTCACCAACATCTTCGCCTTCCACGAATTTCAGCAACATTTGTCTTGCGTAGTGTGAACCTTGTGACGACTAACGGGGAAGGATTTCGCCGTCATTTACGACTTGCGCGGGCGCAAGAGGGCGTCGCGAAGGCCTTCATAACCGGGCCGTGGCTCGTCTTCCCTCGCCCTTCCCCCTCTTCTTCTCTCTCGGCCCGAGGGGGATCCGCGCCGAATCGGTCAATGCTCCCCTCGGGCGAGACAGCGTCCGGACCCCGGGAGATCCCCTCGGCACGTCAAAGGAGCCTTCCCCCTCCCCCACCTCGGGTCAACAGTCGAAATCCAATCCCTTTTCTCCTTTCGTTTCCTTTCCATCTCAGTCAAGCATTTCTTCCATGTAAGCGAACGCCGAGAGAGCTCGCATGTCATCGTCTTTGCTTCTTTGTCCATTTCATGCTTTCTTCGACGTTTCTGGACCGCCAACTTTGCCCATGACTCATTATTTCGCTAGTCGGCAACTTCAGTGAATGCTCTTTGCAGCTTCCGAGGTTGCGAAAGATGGCGAATCACGGCCCAAGCTATGGCCTCAGCAAAGAGCTTGAGAGAAAGGTTTGTCTCTTTCCCCTCTTTAGTGTTCGTTCTGACTTTCGCTGAAATCTCGGCTAATTCTATGTTACTTTGCCCAGCCGATTAGGAGAGATTTGAGGAAAAGAAAATTGGCTTTCATCGAGGCCAGACATTCATCGTCTCTAAAGGAGAAGGAGAGAGTATAGAGACCCTCGTCTTCCACTGCCTCCTCAAAGGACAAAACACCCGCAAATCCGCGCTTTTTCTCCTAAATTTTGCGTGCGCTCCTCGTCGCGTCGGGGCTGCTCGACGAGGACCGCGAGGGGCGTCCAAAATCCGCAACGCAAACCGCACGAACAGGAACGCGAGGCGAGCTGCGCATGTTTTTTCTCGTTGCGCATCGCCTCTCAACGGACAGCGCATTGCCTTCGCTCGTGTGGTCATTCGGCCGCCCCTCTCGCGCTATAAAAGCGTTTCGCCTCCCACGAGACAAAACACAATTTCCCTTTTCTGCAATCATTGGCATTCTCGACGGGGAAGAATTAAAACTGAGAGGAGTGGAAAGTTCAACAAAAGTAGTCAATTTGTGACTTGCAGAACCTCGCACGATTCAATCTCGAGGAGGCACTTGAGGTCCTTTGCTGGATCGAGTCTGCCATTGGCTCCACTCTTGTTCGTGCTGCTCTAAGTAAGTCATGAAAGCATTTAGGTGAATGATCCGGCTTCGATCGAGAGCTCTCAGGACGTCTGCGATATCCTCAAGGACGGCGTCGCTCTTTGCCAGTAGAAGACTCTCGTCTTTATTTCAATTCACTTTCAGACTAATGACGAGACTCTCGTCGGCTCCTCTCCACTTCCACGCCCGTCCTAAGATGCCCTTCCACAAGGCGAGTTGCTTGAAATAATTCTGAATATTCCTGCTTCTTTTCAACATTTGGAAGCTTTTTTAGATGGAAAACATATGTGCCTTCTTAAACGCAGCGAAAGCGTACGGCGTGCAGGAAATTTCATGCTTCCAAACCGTGGATTTGTATGAGAACAAGCAGTGCTACAAGGTCATCGAATGTCTTCGATCGCTGGTTGCCGTTGTGAGTATTAGCTTCTTCTTCAATCACTTGAGCCCCTGGAATGTTCCCAATGAGTGGCACTAACGACCACCTTCTCATGAGCCCTTTCCAACCTCAGTCGACGAGACTTGAATGCACATTCAGGGTCAGCCGACCGCACTGACCTCGATTCGAACTGGGCACCCCTCCAAACACACCCTCCCCCTCGCTCTTTTGTCATTTCTTCAATGGAGCAACCAGTTCCAACGGATTTCCGGATCTTTTTCAAAGGAAGAGTTTTCAGGCTCAAGCAAAGGACGCGCCGGTGCCAATCCCTTCATGGGCTGTCAAGCTCTCGAAGTCGCAGAAGCGAGATTTCCCTGAAGCTGTAAGTGATGCAGTATAGTTTCTTGACATCATATAAGAAATATTTATGACAGAGCAGCTTCATTTGCAAGCATATCTTAAAAACAAAACTACTATGAATTTTTCTCATTCACCGAGCACGTCATTGTCAGAACCTCTAAAGACCAAACGGAGAGAGCGCCTTTTGCTTTCTAATGTCGCATTATCCCGAAGCTATTCGGCTGCAAAGTAATTTTCACGTGGCAAACCCGGCGCGACTAGAGGCCTTTTGTTT
The DNA here is from genome assembly GCA_034700245.1 of Poikilolaimus oxycercus. Taxonomy (NCBI): domain Eukaryota; kingdom Metazoa; phylum Nematoda; class Chromadorea; order Rhabditida; family Rhabditidae; genus Poikilolaimus; species Poikilolaimus oxycercus. The sequence goes on along the minus strand of JAQIXL010002529.1, from coordinate 637 downwards.
GAGGGTGTTCGCATGGGTTAACCAAATTCGGTTCATCCCACAGCACGCGGCTGGAGGACGGTGTAAAAAGTTGTGCTGCGGGTTAGCTCCCAGCTACGGGCATCCGTACTGGCTAAACCGACAGTTTTATACTTTTTATCTTGTGAGTTTTAAAACCGCACCGTCTCCAGTCAGCATTTTTTGGAACGCCTCCCTCGGGAGGCAAATAAGCCCACAGCAACAGCAGAATCCCGTCACATGAATTGGTTTGGCCATGCATCAGAACTGGATAATGCCATCAGCGCAATGTGAAATGACGAACTTTCAGGTGATAAAGCGCGGCTCGATGGTCATTCCACTACAGTACGGGACGAACAAGTGCGCCTCGCAGAAGGGAATGACACCTTATGGACTCGGTCGACAGATCAAGCCCGACCTGCCAGGTCAATAACAAGACTTTGAAAGTGAATATTTGTGACCCGACATCTACACCAATAACGACTCAATTCCGCAAATTTCTGGTCAAGAATCTACATTCTCTCTTCGTTTCTCTCTGTCGAATATCGCTGAGGCTCCCCTTTCTTGTATGCATTATACGTCTTCGCTTAAATATTCGTCTTCGATCGCACAGCTAGCACAAGACACACTAATTGACAGC
>JAQIXL010002528.1:0-12770 GCA_034700245.1 Poikilolaimus oxycercus | reverse complement strand
TTTGGACCCTTTTTAGTCGTTTCCGACCATGGGTGTAGAAGAGTTTTTTGTTCAGCTCGGCGAGCTCTATCGAATGGTGCAAGAAAATCAGGGACGATTTTTTCCCCGGATAGGTCCTTTAAGTTGTGATTGAAATTTAATTGTGTTTCAAAATAAAATGTATTTAGATGAATTGGCGCTGCCGATTTTTGCCTGGCACCGACCAGAACGTCCGCTTCTATGAGACAAAGAGGATGAAAGACAAAAGGAAAAGGCGCGAGGTGGGTTTTCGTGAAAACCACGGAGTCATTGTCGCTCGCAATAAGGCGCAGCCCCCTTGACTGGCATTTCTGAGACTATCTTAAAGTTATTTATGTTTTTAGCATGAAGCTCCATATTTGGAGCGTGGTGTTGGCGGTGGTGGCCGTCGCCGTGGGCGCGTCCCCAGTGGCTTCGCCAATAAGCGCAGCTTCTTCTCGTCTTTCGACAACTATGGAAGCTGAGTTTCACACGGCTGGTCTCCATGCTGAAGTGATTGGCGAGGTCTACGAGGATGGTGTGGGAAGGTGCGGCCCACTGGAAATCGACGTCTCGCAGTTGACCTCCGGGAAGGTAAGAGCAGCTAGCATTAGTGGTGATTTAGCAGTTCATCGAGAAAATTTCCGAAGTGATCAACACCGCGGAGGAGAAGAAACTCGCCGATTCGAACGAGACTGAAGACGAGTCGCTGACCGAATTGAAGAACGACGTGCTCGACCATGTGACTGAGAAGTTGAAGGTTGGAAGCAATGCGCTTGATTGAAGATAGAGTTTAAGGGCAAATACAGTCGGGAGGCCATCACCCTCATCGAACGCTACCGTACACGCAGACATTGGGCCGATGAGGATTCGTCTCGCCATCCGCGCTTCGTGTTCGCATCAGGAGCCGACCTTCTAGAGATCCCGTGGCTGTGGCGACACGGGGATCGTCTGGACAATCTGGAGCAAGACGTGGTAAGTAATGGAATGCTTAAGGAATGTTTTGTGCATATCTCTAGAGCCAGCTGAAGGGCAGCATCGAGGAGTTGCGGGTAGGCCATAATGCTCTGGCGGAAACCGTTCTGAATATGACTCTACGGTGAGCGAATTATAGATCGCAGTAAATGTGCAGGACCACGTACTCGACAATCATCAATGATGCAGCTCGTGAGGAGCTGCAGCGAATGCAAACCATTCTTGCCACTGCTCATATGCATTTTACTATGCCACCTCGAGATCCCTTGTTGTCCGTCGACGAAATGATTTCTCGGGCCCGCCAGGCAGACCTCAAACCTTCTGAAACAACTCACCGTCCAGCATCTTCTGACGAAATGGCTTCCATGAGGCTTCTTGCCGCAACGATCGTTGAGAAGAAATTGTACCATATTTGCGACGATCTACGGCTCACCGTCGTGCGCGATCCTGTTTCCAATGAGGCTTATTTCGTCGAACTGCATGCGCCTATCTCAGTTGACAAGTGCACTTGCAATCCTGCAACTGATTGCTGCTGTCACATCGTTGCTGTTCGATCGTTGCTGGGTGCCAACGATTTCGAGTCCACACACCGAACGAAGCGCCATGCTAAAGACATTCGCCGGGCGGCTCTCCCTAAAAAGAGAGGTCGATTCGGAACGAAGGTGCCATTTTTTCCTTCTACAATATCTTATCTTTACCGTCTTTAGGTTCCACATCGAGATAGATTTCTCAATGACAACATGCTCTTTGCGGATGCGATGGTTCAGTCTCAGCCTCTAGCTTCGTCTTCTCAACTGCCTTCTTCACAAGCACTAAAAAACCCTAAGAAGCAGAAACGCCGCAGCATCGCCGTCTCGGTCGATCAGGTCGACCAAGCTTTTTCTTATTCATCAACAATGACTTCTATTTCAGGACACCGGTTCGACTTCACAAGCAGCGGTTGTCACTTCTCCAAATAACGACGACATTCTTCTCAATGTTCGGCCTCAATCTTTCATAGACTTTTTAGAATGCCAAAAATGCTAACATTTCGGCAATTACGATTTCCTACACGCGACAGCAACTTGTCGATTACAACTCTTCCGACTTGGGTGTTAAGGCCATTGCTGAGTATTGTCAATCGTTCGGACGCGATCTGATGAAAGACAATTTGACTGACTTGTCAGCACTTTTGCCAACACTGCACGAAGGTCTACGTGCGACCGCCCCCAACACTTTCTCTCAAGCCGTCCATTCCGGCAACGTCAATGACTTGCGGCCGCTTCCAGAAGTGTCACGAGCAGTTGTGTTGTACGATCAGGACAAGAACATGAAGGAGCAGTTGTTTGTTGTCTTCAAAGACGCCCCCTCCGCTCTTGAATCACGACTTCGCCTCTATTCGGTTTCTGGAGCAAAAGTGCCTTCTGTTATTCTCATTATGGCTTCGAAGCTCTTCGACGACTTTGAAAGCAAGGCCATCTCTATTGATGTTCTGCCTTGTCAAAAGTCTTCCGATTTGAACACTCAGGTATTCGTAATTCTTTACCATGCGCCGCTTTCACAGGAGCTACTTGCATTACTCGTTCTCGCAGACTGCATGAGTGGCAACGATCCAACTTTGCGTCACTACCAGCAGTCTGGAGGCGTTTTCCAGCGAACTCGAGACGGGCGTGCACGGGAACCAATTGCACGACCAGCTGACTTATTCGCCGACTCCTATTTCCCTTTCGCCACTTCAACGACGTATTCGAAGCTGCCTCTGCAAAAGATAGTCGACTACTTTTGTGTGTGCCGTCAGCCAGTTATTCATGGAACTTCCGCTTCTGGTGCTCGTGTTTGTGCATCGCAAACTGTCTTCTGCATCGGAAATGGTCGCTATCACGACGGCTGCATTACGATCAACAAGGTCTGACTAGGTTCCTCTTTCTTAATGTACATTGGCAGGGTGTGTGTGGTTTTTGCGGAGTTGGATCTCCAAATCTTATTCCTTGGCTATCCGAAGATATCGGATGCACAAACACGTGCCCCGTTGATACCGTCTTCACCATCATGGCTGTGCATGCCTCTCAAACGCCCCACTACTTGCGTTCACTAGCTGCTAGTGGCGAAGCAGGAGTAGTAGCAGCACAAGTGCTTCAGTCGCTACGCTTTGCGTCTACCCTCAAGCTCAAGGTGGAGTCAAAGCGAGCATGGATTCAGTTCCTGCTGCGACTTGCACGACGCGTGGGTCTACTTCCCCCTTTTAGCTGCTCCATTTTCAGCAGCCACAGACCGCTCCTATCCTCATGCCCCCTCAAGGGCCTATCGACCTCTTCGGCTCGCTGAGTGAACTTGCTTTTGAGTTTCTTACGGACGACTATCCCTGCTCAAGAGAATGCACGGCGTGTGGCTTGTCGACTTCATCAACCGTGCGAGGTGAACTCTTCTTCCTCGACAAACCGTAAGACTGACTTTCCATTTCTCAGTACTTTTCATCGCAGTCATTCCGAGGAATCTATGCTCCAGCAATTTCGCGACAAATTTTACGAAAAATGTTTGCAATGCTCGCAGCCTACTGCTACAAAGGTCGAAGGGACGAAGCCGGTGATGTTCGCTGTTGATTCCCTAGGCGTCTATTCCACAAGTGCCTTCCTCGCATTGCCAAGAGTTTTGACTTTCGGCGATTCTCTGTAAGCTAAACACACACGTTCCGCTTAACACACAAATTTAAGGTATCGTTTGGCCGGAATCGTTTTTCAAGCTAAGATGGTTCACTTCGTCGCCGCGGTGACGCTTCACGGCCAGTTTCGCTGGTACGACGGCATGCACGTCGACGACTTCTCCGTCATTACCGATGCTCAGCTCGTGCAGCGCAAAGAAACGCCTGCCGCTGCTCTTTATCTTCTCATTCCTTAACTTTCCACAACATTAAGACTTCAGCTGTCACTCCTCAACTAAGCGACACAATAAAGCCACTTGTTTACAACGCGATCATTATTCGCCTTCCATTCCTCTTCGGTTCATCCTTTTACACTTCCTCTCATGTTCATCTCACGTTCATCTGTTCATCCGTTCATCCTAGTTGTTCATCCTTTTACACTTCATCCGATTCTCTACTCTGTTCATCCGTTCATCCTCGTTCATCCTTTTACACGGGGCCTTGTCTTTCATAATGTTCTGCAACGAGGAAATCATTCGAGAAGATGAAGGAACCTGTTGTTTCTTCATTGAAGTGTTTAGCGATTCCTTCAGGGTCTCATCTAAACGTAACTTTACAGCAGAAAAAAAATAACTAATTACAATAATCTGCAGTCTCATCAGTGTCCGAGGTGTTATTAGGAAGCGGTTGATCGACTTGGCGGACGAAACGCTCCATAGAAATCCAGTCCGAACACTCAAGGGCAAACTGGCGCTCCACGCGCTGCCATTCAGTTTCAGCTTCAGCACGACTATCATCCAATTCCTTCAGCGACCTCTTGATCAGATCTAAACAAGACCTTACACCAGTAAAAACTACGACTTACCAGAATCTTCAGTCTCATCACTGTCCGATGAGTCGTCGGAGAGCACGGCTGCCGAGCGCTTCCTCGAACTACGGCGATTGATTCTCGAGTTGCTTCCTCCATCGGTTGCTCCCTTTTGCAGGACGTCTGTTGCCTTCTGCGTGTTCTTCAATGTTGCCTCCCAGGCAGCACTCACTACAAATTCCGAATAAAAGCAAAGAAATGAAGACTAACGATCATCCTCCGTCTTGTGTGAGCACTTCTCGCGAGGGAGATCAATCCCGAAGAGATGCAAATAGACCATCTGTGAACGACTCAGCAATTTTTGTGAACGAGCAGTGTGGTGACCCTGCAAAACAATAAGCTAAACCTGGTGAGATAATGAAGGCACCTTAGCGTTCCATACAGCTCTTTCAATTGCAAGTTGACTCTTCACAAAGACGTTGTCGGGAAGTTGGCCAGCCACTTGACGGATGAGCTCCTCCATCGAAGTCTTGTCCGTGTGCTTCTTTGCCAGTGCAAGGGCAAACTGATGTTCAGCTCTCTCACGTTCAGTCTCAGCTTGTGCGCGAAGATCCTCCAGTTCGAGAAAGAGCGGGACGAAATCTTGACCGATCTTCATTTCGCGGCATCTGATCCTCTGAAGGCAAGGTTAAAACTGGCAAAACAGCAATATATACCCCAGAACAGTGGGCGAAATCGGAAGGGAGACCCTTCGACGCATGAGGCGACTTGCCGACGACGACCTCAATCTCAGTCCAGGCCTTCTTTGCTTCGGTCGAATTGTGGTTGAAGTAGACCATTCGCACAGCAGCCCATCGTTTGCGGACTTCCGGCAGCAACGATTCGAAGTATTCGGACATCTGTTTCTTGTCTCAAATACCTGAAGGCTGAACAGATTAGAGAGACGAAATTATCGTACACAACACAATTCGAGACGTTCATAGAAGGCAAACTTCTCGCGAGCAAACACAAAAAAATTGGTTACAGAGCAGAGATTAGCGTATTGCCTCAAAGATCCGTTTTCAGACACGCATGCTCTAACAGGTTTTTGGCAAGCTATGCGGCAGCAAGCTGCACACTAAGGAAGTTCCTCACGCCACCAGCAAAGCGACAAACAACAGAAACAAACGACAAAAGCTCGATGTAAGCCGAGAACCACAATCACCAAAGACACCACCCAAAATCCCAAATGACAGCGCGCGTTCCAAACAATTTGATTTACAAGTTACGGTAGCGGTCGTTTTCGCGTCGGGACACGTGTGAATTCAGGGAGAAATTGATCTGTGCCTTGGCCTAAATTGCCCAGGTCCCCTGGCCCAACTAATTTCCAACATGGATTTTTCATTTCCAACTAATTCCTATCGACTTCCAACTAATTTCTATCATAAAGTTGGAACTTAGTTGGAATTAGTTGGAAATATGTTGGAACTTGGTGATTCCAACATATTTCCAGCGACTTCCAACTAAATTCCAGGTTGTCCAAGTGAACGCGCTTAAAATGGTGCATTTAATGTTGTTTCTCCATCATTTCCCCGCTTTTGAGGATGCAGAGAGGTGGCGCCGATACCCGGGCGGCCACTGGAGCACTCTTCTTGCAGCGTTTCAGCATTTTTCTCCAGCATTTAGGCGCCTAAAAGAGCCGCTTTCAAGATAATGCGCACCGGGTGCGCGCTTGGCGCTTGTGACGAGCGCAGTTCGCACGTGTGAAATTTTCGAGTTGTCAATCGAAGGTTGATTTGCTGCGTTTTCTTTGTTCTTTTCGCATGTTTGGCTCGTAATAGTCCTGTTTGCCCCTGCTTCCGAGCGCTTAGAGTTGAATCGCACCAAGAACCGTTTCGCATTTGATAGCAAAGCTCGAATTTTCTTTTGTCTCATGATTCTTTATCGTTCATGTTGTTGTTTCGATGTAACTTTTCTTATTTTCTTGGTTTTGCAAAAACAATGAAGCCACGTTTCGAGGGACGAGACGTCGACGTCATATGAGCTTCTCATTATCTCGCCAGGCCGTCTATCCAAGTATGTGAATTCACTTGTTGTGAAATTGAGTCATTTCAGATTTATCGGCCTCTGGTTTGGTGAAGCTAGCGCGGACGAAGCTTGAGATCCTCTGCCTCGAGGGACTCGGAGCAGTGACCGACAAAGTTCTAACTGCCAGCTGGACCCGGCGACGTCTGTGGCTGCGACGAGGACGTCGTGAGTTTTGCTTTCGCCTTATTTGTTTCTCTTGCATAGCCCTGAACCATCGATTTCGTTTTAGAATCGTCAACAGATTGATTCCCTGGTTGATCATCGAGCTACCAGCACGTTCTTTGCCGAAAATAGCCGGAGGAACACCGCGGCGCGAGGTAAGCGGATTGTTTCTTCTTGTTTCCAAGCTTGTTTTTGTTTGATTTCATGACAAACAAGCGCTTGCAGGTTGATTCTTCGCACTCGGACGTCGAGCTTCTCGAGGCCGTGGAGCTCACCGCTGGCGGCTTCAGCGTCGACACGAAGAACGACTTGTCTTTGGCTGTCGAGCTGGGGCCGGAGAAGCCGAAGTTTTGTGTAAGCATTCAATTTCTTCAACTTTATCGCTTTCAGAGAACGGACGAGAGACGCTTTCCGCACTGAAGGGCTCGTCGGTCCGATCTCAAGGGCCACTTCGAGACGATCTGGATGACGGAAGAGCCGAAAAGACGCCGAAGCATCATCCACGTAAGCGCTTCCCTCCTTTCATGTCTCCTATTGCTTCCTTTGATTTTTCAATCAAGACCTTGCAGGTTTGTTGAACCAGCTCAGAAGACTGAAGTCGCCGTCGAAGCATCGCCCGCGGTCGTCGAGGCGCGGGCGTTCCAGCGAACAACACATTGACTTCGTCTACAGGAAATGATCGAACCAAGGTTAGCCGTTCTTTCTCTTTTTCCAAATATAGCTTCAGAGCTTCGGCTCTTTGTCGGAAGCCGCGACTCGAGGGCCGACTCGACATCGTTTCGAAAACGAACAAGAAGGTGTCTGCCGGCTTCGTGTACGAGCGCTGCCGACGAAGCTTCACAAGCGGACTCTTCTCAGGAGCCTTCTAAAGTCTTGCCTTTGAGCGTTCATTTGTGTGAATGTATGACTGTAAAGTGTTTTGAAAGACTTATTTGCCTCATAGCTTTTCGCAGGTTTTCACTTGATGAGTGGGAATAAACTTGTTGTTCTTGTCCGCTCGTCTGCTTTTTCCCACTCCCCCAAGTCGCACTCAGTTGACTGCGACGAAGCCCAGCGATTTGATGGTCTTGACGGCCCATCGCCGCCGTCGTGGTCGACTCTATCTTAGGTAGCTTTTTGTCGTTCTCTTTCCACAAAGTGAGCGACTAGCCGCCACGCATAGTGTGAAATACTCCAATTCTTGTTCCCAAAGAACGTAGAGGGCCCGAACAGAGAGTCCTTGAGGCCCTGAGAGCCTTCACAACAAGAGGACGGCCCATCGGTGAAACCCGCCCAAAGACGCGTTTTCATGAAATTCTGAGCCCGGATTCGGATTCTACGGGGTCGAAAACCCCCAGGGTGAAGACGAAATTGAAGGGACGCGGTGGAGAAGAGAGAAAATCGCCGTCCCAAGGGGAGGCGGCTCGTCGGGCACTCTCTTAGCCCCGATATGCGACGCTGCATTTAAGGGAAAATGGCGCAGCGGGTTGCGCGGTGGGGTTGCACGCGGGGGGTCGCGAGTTCGAGTTCCGTTCGTGTTTCGTGTCTTGCCTGTGCTTGATCGTGTGTTCCATGACTTGTAATGTGCTTGTACTTGCCTGCAGTTGAATAAAAAACATTTTTGTCACTTCTTTCACCTTTTTCACCATTGCTTGCACTGTTTGGTGGAGAAAATGCCGTTGGAAGATGACGTTCCTCGAGGGAGCAGTTTCGGGGCAACAAGAAGGCGTCGGGGGTATTCTACAACGGCTTGCACAAACGGAGTCACTTCCCGATTGCTCGTCTTCTGTGGGGAGACGAGGAAGAAGAATGAAGATGAAGGACGACTTCGCCTGCCTTGCTTGGGTCAAATTTCTCCCCAAAATGTGCACGAAGGGCGCCGCGAGCCACGTCCGACCCTCACAAGGCCGCCCGTGAGTGTAAAATGACTAAAACATGCAAGAAACAGGCTAAAAACAACGAAAAACGTCAATCCCTTTACTGCCGGGAGCCATGAGAAGCGCGAAGTAAATTCCAACATATTTCCAACATAAACCCAACTAATTCCCAACAAAACCCAACTAAGTTCCAACAAAACCCAACTAAGTTCCAACAAAACCCAACTAAGTTCCTACTAAAACCCAACTAATTCGCATGATAGGACTTAGTTGGGTTCAACCTGGAACTTAGTTGGTTTTGTGTTGGAACTTAGTTGGGCCAGGGGACCTGGGTCTTCAGCTCGGTCTTCTTCGTGTTCGTCTCGTCCCTCACCTCGTAGTTTCACAGCAGGAAGCCAGGCGGGTTCACGGTCTGGATGCAGTGCGAGTTGACCGCCTTCAGCCACGCCTTTTCGCATGCGCACACTTGCCCTTCCGACTTGTCACTTACAATGAGAACTTCCTAGTCTTCTCAGATCAAAAATCCTCGAGGAGGTCAACTTGCTGATCTCATTTGCTGACGGAAGGCCACAAGTACTGTTGAGTCCGTCGCAGTTTCTTTCACCTGACCCTTGCTAGGAAAGTCTTTCGTACAGAAGCCGAGGAGATCGGGAAAGCAAATGACCCTCTTGCGTGCTTATCGAGTCTATGACGGAGAGCGCGCCATCGAAGCTTTTTTCACTTTCGATGAACACCAAAATGCATGGTTGTGGAACTGGACGACTGGCAGGCTGGTAATGAGCGCTCCCGGCCTCTCCAAGAAAAGCATCTCAAACGAGTTTCCGCGAACAAAGCAAATTCCCCAGTTGCTAAGTCATCCCCCTCCCCAAGGACATTTCGCGCATCAACTCAATCTCAATTGAAACCTTTGTTACACATCTGAAGGTGAACGCGTCATGGAACTGTCAATTGAAACAACCAATAGTTCCCTCTCTATGCAAATCCGCCGCGTTCTCAAACTTTCACACGAAAACAACGTTTATTATCGTTTCATCGCCAGTTTGTCCACTGGAACAACAACTTCATATCTAAGTGTTTACCAGGACAAAGATCAGAACAAAAATGTGAGACTTCAACGCAACAATAGAACGAATAATACTGGCTTTTAACCCACTAGAACATCGCCATGGGCTTGCCTAAGGCCTCAATGTTTCAACATGGAGAGAACTAGGCAATCAGGCATACGGCTCTGACTGTGAACCCAATAGAAAACGAGACTGTAAGATAAACAACTGGCTAATTGTTAATGATAAGGAAGATAAGCTTCTAGATGGTACCAAGAAAGGGAGATGAAGAGAGGGCAACCACTTGAAGATGTCCACACATCTATGCAAAGTCGACTATTCTCAGATTCTGAAGATAAATTCACTCTCGTTGAAGTCCAACACGACTTACTTTCTTTTCACGTTGAGCGAACTCATAGAGCTCCTGGATCGATGGACGTTTCCCCGAAAGTTGTCCCACTCGACACGCCGAGCCTTCTTCAATCAGATAGTCCGTAAGGTAGACGGCTCGACCATCTCGCTTTGTTATAAGCATATCGACGACAGACTTTCCCTGGAACCAATTTGTTGATTGAAAACAAAAGCCTCACATTCTCAGTAGCGAGACCAACAGCTGGCAACACGGTCTTGGACTTGGCCAAGTAATTCAGAAGCCGCTTCACACGATCCAGGCTCTCCTAAAAATCAGCAAGAAATTGTCTTCTCGCGGAAACAAACCGGGTTATAGATGACACCTTGGAGAACAATCCCTATTTTGAAGGGAATGCCCTGAAGAACGGAGACGCGGATGCTGCGGAGGTCTTCGCAGTCCTGAAGAGTGACGAGGAATGGCTCTTCTTGCAGTTCGTTAGCCAGACTGGAGGAACCCTGAGTCAAACAAGTAAGTAATTATAGAGGAAGTATAACCTCATCTTCCGTTTCAAACGTACTGTCGAAAGGTTTCTCCACTTCAAGAACTTTGTCTTCATCATCTGATGTGAACGTCAATTTCTTCGCGCGGACACTCATAACGCCTGCTAAAACATTTGATTACACGCCTGCATGCCAGTAAGACTTATACTCACATCTGACTGATTCATCAGAGTCTTTAAAGATGGGACGCCTCGACGAAGATGTCGTCGCCTGCTTGCTCAAATCTTTCTCGATTGCTCGGATCTTCATTTGCTAGAATGGAGATTTCAGGCCAATAAAAACGGGCAACTAACCTCAACAACTGTGCTTGGCTCAAAACGAATCGGCGATCCCAACTTGCCGTTCTTTGCTGGAAGCTCCTTCTAAAGAAATACAACATCACCGCGTCTAACAAGGAACAACCTTCATATTGAGTTTCCCGGCCTGCTTGCAGGTCGTCTCGGGCTCTTTCATCTCCTCCTTCTTCTCAAGCTTCTCTTCTACTTCGAGCTTCTTCAAGTCTTCTTGCTTCTTTTCGATGACTTCATCTGGTTTCGATCCGGTGAAATCGACGATCTCGGGCAAGACCGAGGCATCCGGAGCAACGAGCTTCAGTTGATCCACCTTCAATCCACTTCGCGCACAAATGAACGTCTTTCCTGAAAACAAGATCGCTATTCAGTAGAAAAACGAAACTTACCCTGAAACTTGTCGGTGGAATAGCGCAGCAAGGAATCATTAGCCTTCACTAGTCGTCGCTGGAAGGACGTCGCTGCGTCAGAAAGAAAACGTCCTCCATGAGAACGCATCTCAGCGAGAAAGTTCGCCGCCAAACGTCTCGATTCCTTTGCCCAAATGGGCGCTTTCTCACCCGGACGAAAAGATTCAACTTCAATGACAACATCAAAGTTGATAGTTCAACTAACCTTCATTGAATCGAAAGCGGCAATGCGTCGGGTTGGATTCTTTCTTGGGAGGATCTGGATCCGTCTGTGCCGTCTTTGGCTAAACCGCGCATTTGTTGTCGAACAAGCGGAGACAAACCTCTATGATCTCGCTCTGCTTAACTTGATCGACGCTCTTCATATTCGACGGCTTCCATCCGAAGTCATCGTGACCAGCTGAGAGACGAGTCGAAACGAAACTTCCCGACGATGCCTGAGGCTGCTGCAACTTTCCCATCATTTGTTTCCCGTTAACTCCACCTTTGGCGTCTTTTCTTCTTTAGCGATATACGAGTGATCTTGCAAAGTCTTGATCTCCGACAAGTTCCAATCCTTTGGAGGCACCATCCTCAGCGGTGCAACGCTTTCGAATCTCGCGTCCACTTTCACGTATTCCTTGACTGAAAAGAAAATGCCTCGAAAACAGTGCAAAACTCACGGCTGACATAGTCCAGATGGTAATGCAGAAACTCTCGATTGGCTATGATTAGTCGCTTCTCAAACTCCGATGTCTCCTCCAATGGAAGTTGACATCCTCGAAGTCGAATCCGACGAAGGAAGTCAATGGCTTGCACTCGGGCTTTGTCGATCCACGGTAAGAGCTTCTTCTCTTTGTCTTCATTTCGACCGTGATTGTGACTACCCTGAAAGTTACAAAGCTTGATAAAAATTCAGGCAGTATAAAGAAAGAAGCATGACAATCTTTACCCGGATGCCAAACGACGGCCAAGTCGGCGACTCAACTACCGTCCAGTGGCAGTAGCTGACATCCAAACCGTCGCCATACTTTTCGCCATCCATCTAAAACCAGACGTACAAGATCAGGCAAAAGCAAGCTACGCAGTAGTCGTAACCGCTTCGGAATAATAAGAGAAGCCCACATTCAGCTGCCTCATTTCAGTGGCATGAAAAATCCGACAAGGAGCGAAACCATGAACATTTAATGAAACACATCTGCTTCAGTTTGTATCGTACTACACCGCCAAGGCTCAAACAAGAAGTTTTATCTTCAAAGGAACACAACGACTTTCTTTTTTATTAGGAAACACCTAGATGATGGAGAAAAAAAAAACACAAACAAGAAGCAAAGAACAAGCAGCGCATGGCCGTTAGGACAGAACCTTTCAGTTGGGAATCATCACAAACAATTGAGTTGAAATCAGGTTATGACTGTGAGCTTGCATGAAAGGAGAGAAGACTATCACCGTCACACGCGCTGGTAGAACTTCGAGTGGCAGTCACGGAGATGGTTGAGGCCTTCAAGGACACGCACGTCCTCCTTGTTGTCTCCCTGAACACTCATTTGAACATTGAAGTGAGACATACATAAAGAGTGGGAAGCTCTTCGTAAAGAGCAGCGAAGAGAGGCTTTGCCGCTTTCGGGTCGTTCTCCGCCACATCACAGGCCTC
>JAQIXL010002527.1:0-12772 GCA_034700245.1 Poikilolaimus oxycercus | reverse complement strand
GTCGGATGCCATCGCTCTTGCAGACGACCGCTCAACACTGGAAATTCTGTGAACAACGTCCTGTCTTCGCATGCAAAGCTTGGTCTTCGTGGTGTAGAGCTATTATTGGAATAGGGAGATTCCATTTATGCCCGAGTGGGAAGCTTCGGAGCTTCCAATACCAAGGAGCAAATACAAAATTTGGCTTTATTTATAATAACTTAGCAAGGCTTCAAAGATAAAACAAATCGCCGATATCACAAAGCAGATTGAGGACTTGTCGAGAGAAGACGTCGAGTGTAAAGCTGCAGAGCCGAGTTTCAATGAGCAACGGCGGCGTTGTTCTGCAAGGCCAACCACACTTCATTTCGGTTCTTCTCATTCTTATAAGTTAGGTCGTCTTTCAATTCGTTCCTCATTTTCATGCGTCAGTGGAAAGTCACACAAAGTGAGGAGAGAGAACATGCTCGTCGGTTCTCAGAGAGAAAAAGGAGACGACCCATGCGAAATGCATTTCGGAAATCCCAAAAACAATGTTAGAAGGTAACTAACACAAACGAAATGATACCCTGCAATAGTCGATGGTTTCCTGAAAACCCCTTTCCGTATGATTTAAACAAAAATAAGAAGAAATGGTGTCAACCTTCAAATCCCATAGGGCGACAAGACCATCAGTACCGCAAGTCGTGAACTTCAGCACGTTGTCCAGTTTTCCTGTGTGCGGAAGAATTTGCCTGAAACGAGATTAGAAGATCAAACACCACTTACGTGATCATGTTTTGATGAAGAGTCTTCAGCGTCACGTCGATGGCCTCCGACGTGGCGTTCTTGTCGATGTTCTTGAACATCTTGAACGCCGTGTTCACGGAAGAAGCCTTCTGTGAAGGCGGCACATCCAGTTTGCACACAAATTTGAGATTTCCGTTCACGACGGTGAAGAGCATCGGCGAGTAGTCATGACCCTTCACTGAGTGTCTTCTCATCGAAATTGACAAACCGCCGCCACGATGCTGTTTTCGGTGATCCACTTTACAGTGTTAAATGGCAGAAACTTCGTTCGCAGTACTTGTGGCTCTGGGCGATCGTTCGCGTCTGAGAAAAGTGATGAAGCCAGAAGTGACTCACCAATCAACGTCAGCGACGAGTCATGCGAGGCGAATACGAGACGACAGCCAGAGGGCGAGAAGGCAACACTGTGCACCTGAAGAGGAAGTTGAGAGGACGAGACAAAGAAGTCACCCATCCACTCGAAGGAATCTCGGACATGACTTGGGCGAAGGGCATCTTGCTGCCCCATGGATTTGGCTGAGGCTTCTCGTCCACTTCCTTCACCCACGCCGAGTAGACACGAGTCCTGCAAACAAATGTGTAATTAGATGAAGACTTGCTTGAAATCGCAGGATCCAACGGCGAGAAGCACGTTGTTGGGGTGCCAATCCAGGCAGGTGACCGTAGAACGAATCGGCTTCTTGATGTGCTTGCTCACCCACCAATCATTCTCCTTCTCATAGTAACACACCTAGAAGCGTCTTACATAAGTCGAATCTCACAGCGACAAGCTTCGAACCGCTGCCCACAGCAAATTTGTTTTCAAGTGGCGACCATTTGACAGACGTCGCCGTGTGGTTGATGCGGAGAAGCACCAATTCCGGCTTCCACACGTCCTTGTCCAATGTCCATACAAAAGCGTTTTTATCCTGTGAACAAGAGACGAGGCGATTGGTGTTAGGCGCCCAGTCGAGGCCCGTCACGGGCAGATCGTGTTCCTGAAACAAAAACAAAGTGGATACTGCGGAAAGTCTCACCTTCAGAACATGGATATGGGCCCATTCACCGCTTTTCCACTCGAAGATGTGAATTTCACTCGACGACGCCGATACCGCCACCTCTGAGATGTGTTCTTGAAAAACAAAAAGAACTCACGAGTTCGATCCTTATTCCAAGCGTGGCAACTAATCGGGCCAATGCCGAGATTCCAGTGCTGAACAGGGCAGCCCCCAGCTGCCATCGACTCTTATCAAAAGGAATAAACTAAAATCAGGAGGGTGAAGCCCGTTTCTTGAAAAAAAGTAAGAACGAAGTTGTTATATGGCGGCTAAACGAGAGTAAACTCTGCACACATTAGAGAAAATGAAGAAATGCTATTGAAGCCATTTAAAAGCAGTAGTAAGCGCTAGGGTGCGGCGGTAGAATGAATCATTCACTCGAGCAACGCAAGCGAGAAACTGGCTGGCACGCGAAGAATGCGCGCTCCGCGGCAAATTTCTCGGCTCTATTCGGCGCTATCAGACTTCAACGTTTTGAATTGTTCTAATGTGCGTGTAATGTTGCTCGACTTTTGGAGATATAAGATGTTAGACTGACGCCTGTTGATTTCAGGAGAAAGAGACGCCGCTATGTTAAAAGTTCTTCCATTGAGAAGTGGAATAGGGAGACTATTCTCGACGACTCCCTCAACAAGCGTCTGGAAATGTCTGTCTCTATTCTTCTTCAAGGTGCTTTCAGTTGTTGAACAGACGGAAGGCGATACGACGAAGGTCTCCATGCAAGAAGTGCAAGCCGAGACTCGTGGTCCGAATGATATGTGAGACATTTTCTTTGAAACGATCTTTAATCGTATTAAGGTGTGCCCTATGCACGTGCACGATTCCGGTCCGTTTGAGCTATCGAGATGTGCTCATCCTCGAGCAATTCATGCGAGAAGACGGCACCGTTCTGCCGAAAGAACTCACAGGCCTTTGCAAGGGACAACAACTTCGATTGGAACGTTGTGTGATGCAAGTGAGTTCTTTTTTGTTTGCTAAAACTTCTTCATTTAAGGCTCACTGGGCCGGCCTATTCCCGGACAAGACAATTGCCGACTTTGATCGAGCCGGCTACAAGCGTTTCAATCGCTACTGGGACGACGACATGTCCATGTATCGTCTGAAGGAGAAGGTGGAGGTCGGCTCGTACTACTATCTCAAGAGATACAACACCAAGAACAACCAACTCAAATTTATGCCGCAACCACTGAAGAAAAAGCAAAAGATTGCTGCGGAATAGGTAGATGAAGGATAAACGTTCTTATTTCTTGCATTATCCTCGAGGATTGAGAAAGTCGAGGAAGTTTGCAAGGATCTGCATCGAGGCGTCCTTGTCTGTGAAGGGCGACACACTGGATTCAATATGGTTCACTTGAAGAAGTGAAGAGGGAGGCTTTGAGGGTGACACCACGAGGATGCGAGTGCCTTCAGGCACGATCCTCTGGAGGAAGTCTGTCGACGGAGAGAAGACGATTAAAGCTGAGATGTCTTTTGGAAGAGGACGCTGAGTTGGGCCGAGTAGAAGGACCACGGGTCGGGTCAGTGGGACAGGCAAGGGAGTGTCGTCTGGTTGAAGTGTTCACTGATGAAGTAAAAAAGGAAACCTGGGACGTCAACGGTTACAACATGATGCCCCGAAGCTGCTAGCATTTGAAGGAAAGAAGGATAACCTGGGAAGAGATGTGAGGAGAAGATCGCTGACCTTGATGAAGTTGTATGGACGGGGTGGGATGAGAGAGGACGAGGACATCGGCTCGTTGCTTGATGCTGAAGGGTGGAGTGACTTCACGATAGAGGAGATTCTGGAAGAGAGGAAATCGAAGGAGGGGGAAGGTCTCCACTCACTTGGCGATCATCGGTCACATTCTGTACGAGAGCATGCTTGCCGTTGGCAACAATGTAGAAGTTGAGAGGCCGCTTCTGGAAGTCGAGGTCTGCAAAGGTCGGCGGCGGCTTCGTCGATCGTTCCTTCTTGGCAAGGACAGCAGTTAGGAAGAGAAAAGACAAAAGGACGAGGCGATGCATGGCCTCGATCTGCAGAAGGAATCCCGAGAGATCTCCCGCGACCGCCTTCTTTCATAGTTCTTTTCTCGAAGTGGCCATTGATGACGAGAGAGAGACAGGAGAAAGGTGAGAAAGAGCAGAACATTGATTGGCATGAGTCTGTGGCGACTGCTCGTCTTTCTGCCCGTTGTCTCAGCTCTTCGAGTGCTGCAGGTGAGGAAGTGTTGGAAGTCGACGAGAAGGAGCAGATCGTGCCCGGCTTCACGAACAGCCACGTCCTCTTCAACTATCGTCTCGCCGAGAGTCTCGTCGCCTTGGGACATGAGGTGGAGTTGTGGACGCAGATGGAGATGGCCATGCTCGACACGGGCAACAATCGCCTTCCTCGAGGAGTGGAAGAGCATCGAGTGGACATCCACTTTAAGGACTCGCTCAAAGTCACCGGTCTCAAGGCAAGTTCAAAAGGCGTTCTTCCATTAGCAAGGTCTTCCAAGAAATGATGTTCTCTTCGGGCGACGCCTTCGACCTTTGGTGGACGGGGCAGGAGTTCAAGTCGATGCGACTCGAGGCTTGCGAGGAGATGCTGGAACAGCCGGAAGCCGTCTTCTCGAGGTTGCGAGAGCGTCATTTTGATGTGGCGATCGCTCACTTCCACGACCTCTGTCCTCTGGCCATCGCCGAGAAGGCGAATGTGAGCAAGGCGAGTCGGAGACTTCTCTCCAATCTCTTTCTTCCTTCGCAGGTCGTGTGGATCACTCACGGCACGTCTCTGTATTCCTTCACGGCGTCGTCGCTGGGAGTCGGCAGTTTCCCTTCTTCGGTGCCTCATCCGTTGTCTTCGGCCGGCCACTTCCTCTCCTTCTGGGATCGCGTCTTCAACTCTCTCTGGCATGCGAGTCTTCTCGACTTCGTCAATCTGCCACAGAATCTTCTTCAAGAAGAGAATGTCATGTATCGAGGTGAAGACATCCTCAGAATCTTCTCCATTCAGTCACAGGTCTTGGAGGAGGAGAGAAGGATCTCTGGGAGTTGAGTCGTCAAGTGCCGGCCCTGCTCATCAACGGCGAGCGTCTGCTCGACTTCCCTCGTCCTCTGCCTCACTTCGTCGCTTTCACAGGAGAACTCGGGGCCAAAAGTGATTCTTGTGGATGAAATGTAAAGTGTTGAGAGAGTCGCTCTGGGATAGACGCCGAGATGGAGGCGATCTTGAGTGGAGTGGATGAGGGACTCGTCATCTTCTCTCTCGGCACCGTCTCCAACACCACCAACATGCCCTCCTCCATGATTGTAGATCAAATGCTTCTTTTCTATGCGCGCAGAGCTCTTTCGTCGGAGCCTTCGCTCGCTTTCCGCGTCTCACCATTCTTTGGAGGATGGAGAAGAAGATCGAGGGAGCGGAGAAGCTCCCCAATCTCCATCTTCTCAAATGGCTTCCACAAAAGGAGCTCATGAGTGAGTGTCAAGAGAGAAAGAGAGTCCCCAGGACATCCTAAGACGCGACTTCTCATAGCACACGGCGGCTACAATAGTTTCCTGGAGGCATCTCAGAGTGGGGTGCCTGCCGTTCTCATGCCTCTCTTCGCCGGTCTTTTATCCTTTCCACCCAAACCATTCCTGTTTGAGATCAGAAGATTAATGCGAAGCGAGCGGTTCGCTTTGGAATGGCGACGGTCTTGGACAAGTTGAATCTGAGTGTGGACAACGTGGAGGCGGCCATGAAGGAAGCTCTCCGCCCAAGGTCAGATCTTCTTAGCAGCCAGCAAGTCTTCAGCTATGCGACAGCAGCTCGGCGTCTCTCAGCGATGCTTCAGGATTCACCAGCCCCACCATCGATGACATTCTCTTACATCTTGAAGCTTGCAACAAAAGACTCCAAGTTCTTTTCCTTGCAGACAGCCCGACATCAGAATGTCGTCCAATTTCTCTCCATTGACATTCTCTCCCTGCCTCTATTTATTCTTCTTCTTTTCTCCAACAAATAAAACTCATGAAAATGTTTCAAATACATTCTCCAAATGATCAAGACTCTGGTTGTTGAGGTTTCAAAATCTTCCTTTGCCACTTCTGATCTGTGAATGTTTTCGGTCGAAGATACGTCGACTCCTCAGCTCCAGCCTTCATTGTGGCGAATCTGCCGAGACAGAACAAGAGATCGCTCAGTCTGAACTAGTCAGTGAGGACATCGTCTTGAAGAACCTGTTGAGGAAGGTGAGTGCTTGAGGGTCGACGAACTGCTCTCGCAGAAGAGGCACCACGTTCCTCTCCGTCCTTCGGCAGATACTTCTCGCGATGTGGATGCGCGACGCGCTTTCACCGCCGCCCTTCACACAGTTCACGAAGGAGAAAGACTCACAGGCAGAATGAACTGACGAATAGGAGGGAGGGCGTCTCCATACCGATCGATCTCGGCATTCAGCCACACGACCATTTCCGCATCGAAAGCAGTCAGTTCTGAATGAGGCGTGAGGATGGAGAAGAAGTCAAACTCTTCTTTCGTTCTGTGGCAGAAGGCAAAGTGGCAATGTGAGCGCCGATATCTTGAAGACAGCACTGCACTCGCGTGAGAAGAGTCACTTCGTCATGAAGCCCTTCTCTGGAGAGGGATTCACGAGCGAAGCCAAGTGCCGACGACAGCTCGTCCGTTGACCCCAACGCCTCGAAAACAGCCGCGTCTTTCCAGTCACGTTCGCCTGAGAAGAGCGAGCTCTGTGGAATAGAACCAAGAAATGGAAAAGGCTCACTTTGCCCTTGTCTCCTGTACCTCGGCCTTGCTTGAAGCCGGCAAATCTCAAGCTTTGATGAACCACTCGAACAGAGACGCGCAGCATCTGGGGGAATATTGTTTGCAAAAGTTTCATAAATATGTTGCTCCAAGGCAGATACTTCTTGGAAAACAATTCATTTGTGGGAGACTAGTCTTTGTATGGTACATGTTTAGACTTGAATAAACAAGAAGTTTTTTGTGGATGATCCACACAGTTTAGATGCTCTTGGCACTAAGATGAGGTTAAAAGCGAAGCAGTGAAAATGAGAGGCAGATAATTCGACCTGTTTACAGCGAATTCTGACATTAAGATAGACTGCATGTTACAAAAACAATTGAACAAGAATATTCTCCTAACAATTCATCGCCGGGATGAGAAAGATTAACAGGAAAAGATTAGAGGAAACCACTAGTTGAGTGTGCCGCGACAATTCGGTGCTCCACAGAGACAGTCGATCTTGTCGTCTTCGATGGGGAATTTGTAGTCGTAGGTTATCTCGTCGCCCGCATTGATCAACGTCTTGCTGTAGATGACGATTCGACTTGTACCATCCACAGTCACCACCTTCATCATTAACTTCAATGAATACACAATCACTTACTTTGGCGTAACAATTAGGAGAACAAGAGTGATTGATAAATCTCGCAAAGTTTCCCTTCTTAGTCGCATCGATGACCTAAATGTCTGAAGTAAGAAAGAGAATCATGTCGCTTACGTTGTCAGCATCTATCCGGAAAAGGTAACTGGAACCAATTCCACGGCGCTCATAGCGCTTCTCGCGTTCATCGGCGACGGAGTGGCGCACCATCTCGCCCACGTACTCCACGATCATCTCGTCTGCCGCAATCGGCTCCATCGCATAGAGACCCCAGCCGTGGATTCGTGAACGCGCGAATTTTATGCTCTTCTTGCGATACTGAAAAGGAATATTTTGCATGAGATTTGAAGCTTGCTTTGAGCTGATTCTCCTTGAAGAAATCGCTGTTCGTGTCAAGAGACGAAAGAAGGCGGCGGTTCAACGAACGCTGTTCCTTTGATCGTTGGAGCTGCCAATGCACAGCATTTTGTTCCCGTTCTGTGATCACCGTTCGATCCTGCAGACAGAATTAAAGAAGAGAAGACACCAACCTGGAATCCTTCGGGCCGTCGTACAACGCCACGCTTCTGCTTGTTGGCGACTTTGTAGTAACCCTGAGCTCGCGCACATCCCTGGGAGTGTGGAACCACTCCTTCCAGCTCCTCATCATCAAAGAAATACTCCGCGCGACCTTCACGGCGTGGTTTTGGCTATAACAATTTTGATTAGCTTGTACAACGAAACACAAACCAGTTGTGGTACATCCGGAATTTGCAGCTCCAGAGCGGGTATTTGATACGGAAGTCCTACGTCGCCATTCTCGCACATCTTCTTGTAGACCGCACATATGTGCTTCTTCTCATCTTTTGTGAATCCGCTTATCTTGAAACATTAAAAACATGTACAAATAACATACCTTGTAACGATTCCTGAGAGCCAGTTCTTCCTCTTCGGTTCGCTGCTTAAATGAGACTTTCCTTCTTGGAATCTCCTTGCGAGCGTCTACCGGTGGAAGTAATGCAAGCAATTCGTTGTTCTTCTTAGGTCTCTTCTTTGGCGGGGCTACTGGCGCTGGGAGATTATTGTAAAATAAAAATAAAAAATCGAAACCTTGAAGATCTCGGGGATAGCAGTGATCATGGAGATGCGCGTGATAGACGTGAGCCGTCATGACTTCCTTGTGAAGCAAAGGATCTTCTTCAACAATCGGAGAGATTGCCTTGGGCGGAACAGCAATATCCAGCGACACGGCAGATTCATCCCTAAGCAAAACCTATGATCGTTGTGGTAAGTAAACCTGTTGGCCAGAGTTCCGTCATCGATAGGCATCACAACAACATTTTCGCTGGTTTCGAGCTTGCAGGCTTTGTTGTCGTCGAAGTTATTGTCCAAAGTGATTTCTAAAAGGACCAGATCCATCAACCTCCAAATATTGTACCATTCTTGTCGTCCTTCGCGGTTTCAAGTGGATCGTCTTCTTCGCGATCATTTTCCTCTTCATCGTCTTCGCTGTCTTGCGAAAGCGACGATGACGAAGATGAGGAGGAATGAATGCGAGTGCGTTTCCTAATGAAGTACGAAAGTTGATATGAAACCAAACCTGCGAATAGGCGTCGATGATCGGGTTGATTCCGTGCTGGTGGTGGCGAGCTTTGCAACAGCTGAAGTAGACGATGAGGACACAGAAGAGGGGCTAGGTGAGCGAGAAGCAGCCTGCGATGACTGTCCTGAGCGTGTTGAGGGCGGCAACAATTTCTGCAGCAATACATAAAATAGATGCGAACTAACTCTGCGAAAGCTGGGCATCTTAGGCATCTGAACTTGAATAAAAGACGGGAATCCATCGCTTGCAAAGGCATCCGAACGGAAGTTCTCAGTGGATAGCTAAACAGCTGTGAAAAAAGCTAGTCGAACTTACCAGTGATGGCGCGGGTTTTTCCGTGTCGCGATTGTTTTCGACTAATTGAGCCAACGACTGTTCCTTGACGTTCTCCTTCCACATTTTGACATGATCGAAAAGAAGTGCCTAATAAAAAGATTGAAGAAAACTTCAGGATGTTACCCCTTGACGAGATAACAGATCTTTAGCGATCGCAGATGACTCTTCTTCGATAAAAGCGCTTTCAACAAGTTCGATGGTCCGCGACATCTAATCCGATACAGATTGAACTTGAAAAGATACCCTTGACAAAAGTCGCTTGCTGGGATCTTCTATTTCGGTCGGAGGACCGCTTGCACCCTTTAGTGGCGATTGTAATGGTGTCACTTCTACTTTCGGGAAACGCAGTGAATGATTGCGACGATCCGGTGTTCGAGAAGCACATCCAACTGATCGATCCTTAAAACACTTTTTACTGAAGAAACCTTGAGGCTTACTTTCGAAGGTTCCTCTGTTATCGTGAGTCTAACCATCGGAGAGATGATGATTGGCTGAGGCAATCCAACAGGCCGAGGCACTTCGCCAGGACGCAGCAAGGTTGGTTGCGTAAGACAAGGAACGGAAAGTGGTGGAGATCCGAAGATCGGTGGAACCATCCGAGGTGGTGGCGGCGGCGTTTGAAAAAGACTTGGAGGCAGAAGAGGTGGTATGGAAGGTGGCACGGGAATAGTCCCCGAAAGAGCAACCCGTTGCGGCGATGGAGCAATTGTTGGTGGTGGAGCCGTCGACAAAGAAATGTCTCTCGATCGCTCGCGTGAACGGTTCTCATCCGAGCGCCTTTTCACTTCTCTAGAAAATGAGAAAGTCCATAGAAAGAAACCTTTTACGCGACTTCCGACGATCAGGAGACTCGGAATCCGAGCTGCTACTCCATCGATGTCCTTTGGCTCTGACTCGCCGCCGCATCTCTTCATCCGTGCTGTGTTCGTCTTTCACTCGGTAAGTTGTTACAGTGCGAATCGTAGTTTCGACCACTTCTTTTGATCGACCTCCTTTCTCAGCTTGTGAATAATATCTAAGAGAATATAGGGAACTTAATCGGTTACCTTTTCTCCTTCTTCACTTTCACGTACTTGCTCGCACGATGACTACTTGAACTAGTCTCTGACGTCGGAGAGCTGGAGCTGCTCGAGCGCTCGCGCCGCTGGTATCTCTCATGCCTCTTCGAGGAGCTTCTACGTCTTTGGGAACCACTTTGCGATCGGCTGCGACGTTCTTTCGAGGAACGACGACTGTGACGCGGCGAATGACGCCCTTGAATAAAGAACGTCAACTCAACCTAAGCCGCCAACCTCTACTTCGACTGTGGCCATGGCTGCTTCGACTTGATCGACTACTGCTGCGACTTCGACGACTTTGTCTGCTTCCATGACTCATTCGACTCGAAACACGTGAGTTTCTATGTCGTCCAGCGCGCTCGTCAAATGTTGGAGTCACATAGCTTGCTGATCTGTTCTCTGGTCTCGCTGGAACATCACGTTTAATGATAAATTTAGACATACGTGGCGGAGTGTATGAACCCGGAAGGGGAGTTGTTTGTGGTGGAGACACTTCACCATGAGAAGGAAAGTCGATTGGATTTAAGGGTGCAGGCACGGGAACGGGAGGTGTCGTTGAATGCACAGACGGTCCGGGCACCACTGTAAACGAAGTAATAGTTTACTAAGACTCTACCAAAAAAAATACCTGGAACGATTTCCGGTTTCGGCGACACAGGACGAGGAAATACGCGATACTGCCATTCGATGAGCCTAGCCGGATTGACTCCTTGAAGATGAGTCGGTGGCGGCAATCGTGATTTCGTCTTCTCGAGGTAAACCCGATCAGCCTGTGCAGCTAAATGCCACAAAACACGTCAATTATATGGATAAGACACACCAAATGGATCGAGGGAGCAAAACACCGGAGTCCCCATGAGTTGTCGTTCATGAAAGTGCTGCTTGCATTCCATAGCCGCCTTTGCCGTCTTCAAAACCACGAGCGCAAAACCAAGATGCCGCTTCGTCGTAGGATGGAAAAAGATTTTGAGACTTTCGATCAATTCCTCTGCTCCAAACAGTTTCCTAGATTTGAGTTTGAGAAATAGCTTAGTAACTCACTGTGCCTCACGAAGAAGAAATGTTTCACTGACATTGTCGTTGAGCTTGTCAATGAAAACTTCGCGCCGAGGAGGAATTCCCACATAGAAGTCGTCAATCTAAGAGCCTCGAAATGGAGCTTCAATTTACCGTGAATTGGGGAACGGGAAGATCCTTGACTTGCGAGTCTCGAGGAAATCTGCTTCGCGGATCGGAAGGAGGCGTGGGATAGTCAAGCTGCAATCGAACTTTGAATGCATGAAAATTTCTTCTCACCTGATGATTCTTCTCACAGACACCGTTTATCCGAAAAAACTTTTGCCCGACAAGCTTATATGGCATGTTCGGTTCGGAAGAGCGTGATGAACTTGGATGAGGTCGGGGTTGGATCGCCGGTCGAGAGCCCGACTGATGTGGCCGCGCCACCTGGTTTCGATCTAAAATGCACAATATAGATGGGAAACACAAACGAGAAACTTTCTCTACAAAAAATGACTGAGACTTTAGAGCCGTGTTTTTGATTCCGGCAAAGAAATTTGAACTAGATGAAAAGAAGAAAAAGAGAATGCGTACTAGGCGTTGCGGCATGCGATGCCGACTGCATCGAGCTATGCTGAGAATCCATGACCCAAACGAATCAGCCCATAACCTCCTGCAGATCTGAAATCAAACTCTTTGTCGATGATAATGTCAAAAAGCACTAGGAAATTAACACCGCCGTTTCAATTCCAAATTTTTCCACCAGTTACTTCATAAGGCAAGTGGATATGCTCAAATGTAAGCAAAAAACGACAGAAGGAACAAAACACAACCATCCCGAGTGAAATCACAGCAATAATTGCTCGAGCGTTCTCTCGACGCCGTTTCGCGAGCGTTTCGCGCGCAGGCTGTTCTGTGGATCGCTGTTGCGAGAATTCGTGTACCAACGTTCTTGAGATGACGAACTTGAATTAGCTGTGA
Source organism: Poikilolaimus oxycercus (assembly GCA_034700245.1). Classification (NCBI taxonomy): domain Eukaryota; kingdom Metazoa; phylum Nematoda; class Chromadorea; order Rhabditida; family Rhabditidae; genus Poikilolaimus; species Poikilolaimus oxycercus. The sequence continues at coordinate 665 of JAQIXL010002527.1, read as the reverse complement.
ATCGTTGGCAAATGAGATCTCTCTCTCTAGCCGTCGTGACAATAGAAGTGAATGAAACGAATGAGCAAGAAGGAATATCCTTCAGGGAGGCCTCTTTGTTGTTTTGGTTTCCGCCACAAAGAATCGGTGGGGAAAAAAGCAAGAAAAAAAAATCACTCATCAGTTCTTTCTGTTGAAGGTCCAAAAACGATAAATAGAAGAGAAAGAACAAGAATGGAAAGGGAACTCTTATTAGGCATGAAGGGGTCGAGAGAAGTGAAGGTCTCATGCTGGTTGTCAGGGCGATTCCGCCACTTCGATCGCCCCTTCAACGACAGCCGTCTGTCGCCGTGTCCCTCAAGCTGGCCGACGGCGATGTGATGCAGGCGACGGCGCCTCCTTATGTGGACGAGCTCCTGCAGTCCCTCTCCTACCAGATTCACAATCAACCTGTCAACATCGAGAAGGAGATCGCCGTCTGTAACTGCTTCCTGTGAGTTGTCTTCTCTCGAGCTAGAGCCGAGATCTAGAAGTCTCCTTCGTTCGGATAAGAATCCTCTCACTTTGGAGAAACGTCTTGCGATGGGCCTCGTCGAGTCGATTGCTTCAAATCGAATCGCCAACAAGTGGGTGTTCGAGTGTAGAAGAGGTGTTAGTGCGTGGTGCGCGTCGCGGCCGCCTCGACG
>JAQIXL010002526.1:0-12774 GCA_034700245.1 Poikilolaimus oxycercus | reverse complement strand
GCACGGCCTTCACGGCTCCTCGCCCTGAAAACCGGAGAACGTGAGTATTTCTGAGGTTCAGCTGAATGTTTCCAGTTGGCTCTACCGCATTCGGCCCTCGGTTGTTCACAAACCATTCATGAAGCTCGAACAGACAAACTTCACCAATGATTTCACGAAGTTTGAAGCGGATCCGAACCAAATGCGTTGGCTTCCTTTGCCTATTCCCGAGGTTTTCCCTCTAACTCCTTGTAAACCAAGAGTTTAGACACCGACAGACTTCATCGATGGTCTCTTCACGGTGTGTGGCGGCGGGTCGCCCGTGACTCGCAGCGGTGTCTCCATTCATCTTTATGCTTGCAACAAGGCCATGGAGCAGCGGGCCTTCTACAATGCCGATGGAGACTTTCTCATCGTGCCACAACTAGGGGCTCTCAGGTTTGACTCTATCTCAACAAAGAAAAAAGAAGAACTTTTCAGAGTGACCACCGAGATGGGTCGTCTTCTCGTGGAACCACAAGAGATCCTCCTCATTCCTCAAGGAATTCGATTCCGCATCGATGTTGACGGTCCGAGTCGCGGCTACATCCTCGAGGTGTTCGGTTCTCATTTCCGTCTCCCCGATCTCGGTCCAATTGGTGAGAGCCTGTTTTCCCACTCGAGAGAGAAAAACAGGTGCCAACGGTCTGGCCAATCCACGCCATTTCCAATCTCCCGTCGCTCATTTTGAAGACGTCGAAGGCAAATATCACATCGTCAACAAATATCAGGGTCGTTTCTTCGAGGCGGAACAGGTAATGTGTTCCCTTCGGTTGTTTACTTTTTCATTAGAACCATTCTCCATTCGACGTGGTTGCCTGGACGGGCAATTATGCGCCTTCTAAGTACGATCTGAGCAAGTTCATGTCCATCAACACCGTGTCCTTTGATCATTGTGTAAGCTGCCCTTTTGCTGATTTTTATAATTTGTTGATAGGATCCGAGCATCTTCACCGTGCTCACGGCACCGTCTCTTTATCCCGGCACAGCCCTCGCCGACTTTGTCATCTTCCCGCCCCGATGGGAATGCGGGGATCACACCTTCAGACCGGCTTATTACCACAGTTCGTTGTTAGATTATTATTGACGACGACAACTTGCAAACAATAACAAAAACAATTTAGGAAACTGCATGAGTGAATATGTGGGCCTGATCACGGGCAGCTACGACACAAAAGAAGCGAGCTTCCGCCCCGGCGGCTACTTCCTCTCGTCGATGATGACACCGCATGGACTGGGTGCCAAAGGCTTGAAGCCGCATCGACCGTTGAACTCGGACCGAAGCGTGTTGCGCAGGATACACTGGTTTACTCTCCTTTTTTTTTGCAAAACATTTTGATAGTCGTTCATGTTCGAGAGTTCGGTGAATATGGTCGTCACGGACTGGGCGCTCACTTCCGAGACTCGCGATCAGAATGTTCACGCAGACTGGCAAGGACTCAAGAAACACTTCAAACTTCCTTGAATTTATTGTATTTTCGATTTCCACAAAATAAACCGTTCCACGAAACAAATGAAATGAATGGTCGCTTTATAAAAGCTCGATAGAAATAGTGACAGTGACAAACCAAACTTTGCCAGGGCTATTACATCCCGCGCGATATGCACATAGTAGCCCTGGCAAGGTCACCCCGTTGCGGCTGCTGTAGAGGTAATTTTGTAGTAATTCGCTGTTGTGAAATTAAACTGACACATTTTCGTATTCAAGACTTCCACTGAAACAAACAAACCATTTCGCCTTTCCATCGAGGATGCTCGTCACACGATTTCAACATTTTCAGCGTGCTTCCACCCGAGACGAGCACATTGCCTTGAGTCAGATCTACTCATTCATCAGAAAAGGGTGATGCTTCCTCATCATCGTCATTCTTTCAAAGGCCCATTGCCATTTTCCTACACGTTCGAACTTTCTCACTGAAAGAGAAAGGTTCAGTTATTTGTGCGAAAATGCGTGCCCTTCTCGTCATTTTGCTGGTTGTTGCCAGGGGCACGTCAAAGTCTTCCAAGTCTTCACCGGGTTCGTTTGAAAGACCCATTTACTAACGTTTCGCTTATTTTTTTTTCTATCACAAAAAATTAAAGATGTTGTTGAATGTGCGAATAAGATCCTCGACAAACTTCTCGACGAGGTTGTCGGGACAGATGTGGCTCTTGTGCAACTGAATGAGACTGGCAAGAGCCTCGCTGTCATGAGGGGGTCCTGGCGTGTAACGGTTGGTATGCCCCCTCACACAATCTCGCACGTTTAGGAACGTTAACCGATAAAGATTTCAAGATTTCCAAGAATCGTTGCCCTCCACAGATCCAACTACAATAAAAAGCGAAAACACCACGGGGTTTGTGGAATTCTTCTGCACGCAGCATCACAGGTGTCTCATCGAGTGCTCGGTTAGTGTGTTTACGCCTTCAATTTATTTTTTTTATTTTTTTATTTACTTACACGTTCTAAACAGCGAATGAATGAACACAGACCTTGTTTTAGACCGATAAGGGAACGGAGTTCTCATGCTACAAGTTCGGTCACAGCTGCACCATCGTGACTGTCCGAAGGTAGATGGCAACTATCTCGTCTTCGTACTGGCCCAGAAAAATAACAAAAATGGAGCTGCAGGTTTATTTTAATAAGTTACAATAAAACTCAAAGATAAATAATTGCCAGTTCAGGCTTCACTCTCCTGGCAACCCTCCTCATGCTTGCCAGCTCTCTCTTCTGCTACAGCTATTGAATTCAAGTTGATGCTTTATGATGCTGCTCCAAGGCTTTCAAACTAGTCTTCATCAAGAACAGGCTCTATCTTCAATTTGAATAAACTCTGCATTTCCTTCAATAAAAAGCCAATTGATGCAGAAATCAGCAATCATTCTGCATTCTAAATCTCAGCATTGAGAACAGCGCTTCGTCTCGAGATGGTTCGTCGAGTTCTCCTCCTCCATCTGGCGTCTCTCCTTCTCCTCGTCGCCTCCGCCCTCCAGGGTCTCCACAGCGACAGCCACGTCACCTACTTCAATGTTACGGTGACATCGTCTCGGCCGGGAAATTAGTGTCAAGGCTAGTTCAGAACTACCACAGGACAACGTCCACAGTCGGCATCCGCAATACGGTGCTTTTGAGACCATCAAATGAACTGCGATTTAGACGACAAATGTTATATTTGACCGGCTTCTTTTCAAAGACTCACCGGAGAATATCCTCAAGCGCCTGCAGTCCCGTATGTGTGGAGTTGTAGAGCGCGTGCAGAGAAATTGATGAAAGAGGAGGAAATATGCACGAGGTATCTCTTGCAGACTGCGTCCAGAACAGAACGGTGAGGCTTCTGAAGGACTCCGGCTTCCCTCTGAACGCGTCGCGCGTCGCTTTCTACGACTGGATCGACGAGTCGCGCAACGCCAACCGCAGTTCCACGCTTCACAGGGAGCACTTCGATTTGAAATACGGTATATAGCGAAAAGGAAAAAAACACGAGAGGTGCATGCACATTTGAATGAGCAAAAACATGAAAATGTGATTGTATTCTAGCATTCTTTTATTCAGGATGGCCATATGTGGAAGTGGACGCTAATCTGTTGTATGACAAGAGCCGGGTCCTGGAAGTGAGCGTGCCGCCCTACTTCAAGCTCAACGCATATCAACCCGAACGACCTTCCAAGGATTCGCCGTTTTTTGTGCAAGAATGCATAGTTCGGATTGAATGAAAGAAGAAAACTAAAGCAACTCTGAAGAACTTGAAAGTCGGTGGATGGAGTTCGGTCTGCGAACGAGAGGGATGGGATGTGGTGGCGGCCTCGGTGCAGCACGACGAGTGCCACTTCCTCGCCTCCAACGAGGCCGTCTTCATCATCGCCGTCCGTATGTTTCTCTTCTCAAGAGAGCTTCTCATTCAAACAGGAGATCCAATTCCGAAAACAAGCGCCCCTACTTCGGGTGGGCTGACTTCTACAGGTTCAAGTCACTACAAGGAAGAAAGCAGTCCCGGGCCGACCTCAACAAAGACGGCCACTACCAGCACCACTTCGACAACGCCTTCCAGCACGGAGACAGAAGGTACATAGCTCTTGCAATGGAGCCCAAGCCAAAACACCTTTTAGTGCCGCAGCTGTCGCTCTCGTTAGCGGTGCTCGTCGGCGCCCTCGGCATCGTGAGCCTCGTCGTCGCCGTCGTCCTCATCGCGCTTGCCCTCGTCGTCTGAACGTGTCGTTTGTAGTTTGTGGAGAGAAGGAAAGTCTTCCAGAGGCCAGTAGCGTGTGCCCGTCCCGTCGAAGCCACAGTGACGGACTTTTCCCTAAGAATAAATTCTTGTTTGAAGTCGTTGTCTTCATTTCTTCTTGTCCTTTGAAGTTGGCGCCTGAACGGATTCAGGGCACCAGTTTCGGGCAAATTGCCAAAGCGCGAGAATAATGTTCCGAATTGTGTAAGGTAGCAGAAGTATCGGCTTGGTTCCGAGCTCTAGACATTATTTCGCACCCGCAAACAGCATCATTGTCTTCTCGAGAATCTCTCGATTGTGCTTGAGGTTGCAAATGAGAACAAAGAACTTCTGCAGAATCAAAGACCTTTGAATAGAACGAGACTTTCACACTTGATCCCTCTCCAACAACGTTTGGCTCTCGTAGCGAAAACCGCCAACGAATTTTACCGTTTTTGGTTTCGCCGTGAATGAAATTGCGTGCGCAATTATTGCCACAAACTCAAATCGTCGTTTTCGTTGTTTCTCGTGTTGTTCTCGGTCAATTTCGTGGTCACATTGACTGTTTTCTCGGTTTAGAAAGGTTTTTACACGTCGTATCAAGAGGAAGGTCGACTAGGAAGCCGCAGATGGCGGCTATACAGCGATCTTCCAAAATGGTTTGATCAATTTCATCTTTCCCAAATCCTGTTGTTCAGGATAGAGTTAGAGTGAAGCTGATCATGGCATCGGGGGACGCGGATCCTCTTCAGGCAGCCGAAACCAATTTCAGGGTTAGACGAACGTTTTCAATTCTCTAATGAGCTTGATTTCTAGGCAGCTTGTGCCCGAGTTGGCCTTCAAGTTTCACCCGAGCCGCCGCAGCGGCACACGGCCGAACTCGGCGATGGTTCTACTTCCACGGAGCTTGTCTTCGATGTTCGCGTCTTTTCTGTGGTTGAATCTCAATTGAACTTTCAGGTGACGTTGGGAACCGCCGAAAACTGGAAGGTTTTGCCGAAGATGGCCGCCTTCAACGCTCACTTATCGCGTGCCATCGACTTGCCGCGACATTTGAGACCGCTCATCTACATTGCCGCTCGCGAAGCCTTTGATCAAATTCCTGTGTACGTTTCCTTTTCTTTCTATGGAAAAATCTTGAACTCTGAACAATTCAACTTTTTCAGGTCATCACACGAGCACATCCCGGCCTCGGCTTTGCGCTTTGGCAACCAAGTGAACGCGGGCACGTTCTTCGCGCATTGGGAGATCTCGTTCACCGCTGATGATCAAGATGTTAGACGAATCTTTCTTTGAAGAAAAAAGTGTTCAGGAACTGTCATCTCTTTGTAAAGGTCGTTGTTTGCCATCGAACCCGCATCACATTCTGGTCGACTTCGAGTACGATCGTGAAGTGATCATGGCACGTTTCGGGCAAAAGCGCAATAGGCAGAGCAAAATGACCCATTACCAAGCGACTTGCAAAGTGAGCTTCAATTTACCTGATCATGTTAGATTCCTCGATGTCTTTAGATTCGTTTTGCCGCAATTCGAAGGATTGTGATCGAGGTGGCGACGACTCAGGAGGAAGAGGCGACGCTTCCTATCGATCCTCAGTGCAGCTACCGAGGCGGTGTCTTTCGACGGGGCGTCAGTCTGATGTTGCATCTTCACAGTCCGGTCGAATTGCGTGACTCCGAGATCTTCCAGCACACTGGCGAGAATGCGGCTATCTATGTAAGCCCCTTCCTATTTCAAATGGAATTGTGCTTTAGGATGGCCAGCGTCGTGATCGCTTGTTTCGGGGACGGAATAACGACGAGAAACCGAAGGACCACGCAATTCACGATTCGCATGTGTTCGTCATCAGTTTCATGCCCAATTGCCCGTATTTGACGGTAAGCGGGACCAGCTAGTTCAAGTTCTTCTTTCAGCGAGACAAGTTGTACTTGTTGATCAGTCGTTTACATGCTCGAACACGGGTGCCCATCGAGTTTGCCACCGTCGACATGGTGCACATGTTCTGGTCGTTGAAGTCATGTCCTTATGAAGTGGAACCGTTCTTGGCGACGGCACGCTATGCGGCCGAGATCCGAAAGGTTAGTTTCTAGTTTTCATTTTAGTATAGAAGCCAATTTCGGTGTAAGAATTCTTTTCAGGAAGTGCTCAAGAAGTTCGAAGAGGGTGAGGAGTGTGAGGCAGAAGTCTTTCGAATTCGCTATCTTCTCGACGCGCTCATCTCTCGTGGATGCATCATCTGGGATCAACTTTGCATAAAGAAGTACCACTGGGAAGACTTCTTGTATGCCGTTCTCGATGCACATTTTGACGACGCCAAGGTTGGTTGTCTTTTTTTCGTAGGTCCATTTCGAGTTTAGCTTACGCTGCTTATTCTCGAGAGAATGTTGAATACGTTGGACGAACAGCGAGACTTCGGCAGCATCAAGAAGATGTTCCTCTTGGAGAGACGACGAGCTAAACAGTCGGCCGAGGTTCAACGAGAACTCGAGGAGCAAGATCGTCGTGAAGGATATCAGAAAGTGCGAAAGGTGTGTTCTTCTATCAGGTTAGGTATTCTGTGTAATGAGTGCAGATCGTGATTACGCCAACAAGGAAGATCTATGTCGTGCCGGAGCTCTTGATGGGCAATCGCGTGCTGCGAGCCCATGACGACAATGGAAATCGAGCGATTCGAATCCAGTTCCGCGACGACGACAACACTCACATGAGGACGAACACGACTGGAGAGTTTCTCATTGAAAACACCGTCAAGAAGACGCTCGAAGAAGGCATTATGGTGGCTGGTTCGTTTTCTTTCTCTCAGTAAATAACAATGTTTAGGTCGGAAATTCGTTTATTTGGGCTCATCGAACTCGCAGATGCGAGACAACGGCGCGTATTTCTTCGATCAAGACTTGAAAGTGGACAAGATTCGACAAAGTCTGGGTCGCTTCGACAATATCAAGTCGATTCCGAAGATGATGGCACGAATGGGTCAATGCTTCACGCAGGCCAGAGTTCGTTATCGTTTGAATAGCAGTTGAGAATGTGTTTCAGCAATCCGGTGTGGCTATGCAACGGCACGAATACGCGGAGACCTTCGATATCACGGGTGGCAAGGATTCGAGCGGCGAGCCGTACACTTTCTCGGACGGAGTTGGCACGCTCTCCTTGGACTTCGCGAAGAGAATTGCTCAAGACATGAACCTCGGAAAGGGAGTCCCGTCTTGTTTCCAGGTTTGTCTTCAGTCTGTGAAGATATTCTGTTACTGTGTTTCAGATCCGTCTTCGTGGCTACAAGGGTGTGTTGAGTGTGAACCCGGTGATGGACGAGAAGAGGAAATGGGCGGATCGTCTTGGCATCAAGGACGGGAAGTTCGATCACGAGAAGTACCGACTGGCATGCTATTTTCGACCTTCACAAAACAAGTCTGTGTCACTTTGTGAAGTCATCTGTTCTTTTAGGTTCCAAGCTCCGCGTGACACAAATATCGAGATTGTGAAGTTCTCAGCGCCCACGCCACTTTCGCTGAATCGACCACTCATCAACATTCTTGATCAAGTCTCGGAAAGACAGTCGCGCGCTGTCCACGCAAGGGTCACCGACCGAATCACCGAGCTACTCGACCAACAGCTTTCCGGAATGTCGAAGACTCTCGTTCTTGAGGTTGTCCATAGCCTTTTCTTGTCTGACTGACAATGTTGAAGGATCGTTGTCGAAATCGCTTGAAGGAATTGCCGCGACGCGTCGACATCGATTTCCTGAGTGAAGCTCGTGGCTTCAAGCTCGTCGATGAGCCCTTCTTCCGAGGCGTCTTGAAGGCTGCGGTCAAGTACACACTAAGTGAGTCTTTTCCAGGAAGAAGTATTCTCGGTTTCAGCGAAGCAACTCCACAAGGAGCAGATCCGAATTCCGGCGGATAGTGGCCGAGCTATGTTCGGTATCGTGGACGAAACGGGTCAACTGCAGTACGGACAAGTCTTCGTGCAGTACACAAGAAACATAAGTCTGAAGGTGCCGACCGAGTTGGCTGAAAGGATCATTCTCAGAGGCAAGTTCTACTTTTTTGAAGTAAAAGTTGCAGGAAAGATCCTGGTGACGAAGAATCCGTGCATCGTGGCCGGTGACGTGAGGATCTTTGAGGCGGTCGACATCCCCGAGTTGAGACACTTGAACGACGTGATTGTCTTCCCGCAGTACGGACCTCGTCCACATCCAGATGAAATGGCAGGTGAGTGGTTGAGGCTTGTTTCCTTTTTCTATTTGCTTATTGTTTGCAGTTATAACCAAAAGTTGCTGCTTCAGGTTCGGATCTTGATGGCGACGAGTACTCGGTGATGTGGGACCCGAATCTGATGTTCGATTACAATGAACCGGCGTTTGACTTCACGAAATCGGCGACAAAACCCGAAGCTGTGAAGAAGGAAGAGATTGTGAGTGCATTAGGGATTCCTTGAGAGTCTACTGTTTAGAACCAAAAGTTTATCGACTTCTACTGCAAGTATGTGACTCAAGATTCGATTGGAATGATCGCGAACGCCTTTCTCGTCAACTCGGATCTCCATGGAATAACGTCGAAGATCTGCCAGCACGTCGCCATAAAGCACTCGCAATCTGTGGACTTCCCGAAGACGGGACATCCTGCTGAGAAGCTCACAAAGGTTTGTGGAAACTAAACAATCGCATTTCTAGAAATGGGCACATCTCGAGGATGGTGAAGATCTACCACCTGAACAACCGGAACGAAAGCCGGATTTCCTCGACAAGCCGCATGAGCCGGCGTACATATCGACACGACTCATCGGAAAGATATATCGAGAGATCAAGACCGTTGAAGACATCATTCTTCTGTGCGAGGCGAACGAAGGACAACAAAAAGTGATCATCGATCCGGATTTTGTTGTTCCTGGCTGGGAGCGCTACAAGGAAGTCGCCGAGAAGCTCCTCGACTCTTACAATGCCGCATTGAGAGTGAGCTTCCTAATGGTTTTCAAGATCAATGGATTTAGGCTCAAATGGAGAACTACGGAGTTGGATCGGAAGGAGAGTTGCTGAGTGGCTGCATCTGCAAGATACGCAACCGACTCTCGGACCGAGACAGCGACGACATGAGCTTCTTCAACACGAACCAAGTGATCGAGAAGAATGTCACGCAGATCTTCACCTGGTACCGAAAGCAATTCTTTGAGGTTGGAGTTGTTTACTGGCTAGTTTATTTATTGTTTACAGGAATTCGGAGGTTACGAGGCATGCACCGAGTTGTCGGATCGCCGTCCTCGAGCCGAGGGAGCGCCGGTGGACTCGCAGCGGCGAACTTGCGCCACACCTGTCCAGGAGATGTTGCAGAAGGCAAGCGCCTACTACCAAGTTGCCTACGGTCTGTGAAGCATTCCGTTGATGTTGCAAGTTTAGCTCGAGCCAATGAGCCACAAGAGATGCACATGCGCCTGATGTCGTTTCCGTGGGTGGTCTACGATGTGCTGGGCAGAATCAAGTCGGAGAAGACTCAAGCGAAAGATGTCAGCGAGTTCTCCATCTCGCTTCCTCTCTACGATCGTCTCGACAAGCACATGCAAGAGTACGCTTTGGAGAACGAGGAAGATTTCGTGCAAACGATTGAAGAGTTGAGAGCAGTATGAGACTTTCTTAAATTCATTTGTTGTTGTGTAGGCATATCCATTGATGCGATACATGGAAGTGAATGAGGGTCTGGACGTGCTTCTGTACATCGTCATCTCTTGGGCTGAACGCGAAGGCTTGTATCGTGGCAAACTTCAGAAGATCCACGTGGCTCTGCTGCTCATCCAGTTCGGTGTCGGCTATCTTCAGCCGAACATCGACAAGTTCATCCAGTTGCTGGATCTGAACGATGAAGCGCCGAGACAAAGCTATCAGCTGCAGCGGCGTGGAGAGTTCCTTCTCAGCTTCTTCGTGAGTTGTTTCCTGGTTATTCTGAAATGTGACTCTAGGAATTCCTTGCTTCCCGCACCTTCAAGCGACTGCGTCTACTCGACTTCAACGAGGCGGGTCTCAACTACGAGTCGATCTTCTTGAGACAGGAGTGGATGCCGTTGCACTTGGTTGGTCTTCCTCGTTCTTTAATTCATTCAATGGTTTTAGTCGGCACTGAAGACCTATCATGTGGTGGTGTTCAGCGGGAAGCTGAGCGAGATGCCGCTGAAGTCGGACTCGTCGATCGTGGCGGAACGAGTGACGCTCGTCGAGGGCGATCCCTTCATTGTCGAACTTCCATGTGAGATTTCTCCTTTTGATTGAGAGATGAATTTGGTTGCAGCGGGAGCGGAAAGAAACGAAGCGTTTGTGAAGAAACTGAAGGAGAAGACGGGTGTGCAGCACATCCAGTTGAGGCGGCTGCCAATGTTTAAAGGTTCGCATTTTGATTGGTCTTTCATCGTTTCCTTCATTGAGTTCGATGCAGAACCTATGCAATTTGCCTTTCAGTGACGGCATCGGAGAGAGTGGCGGTCTCTTCATACGGCACCTTCCAGAGCCTGCAGCAACTGCGAGCGCTGCTCGCCGTGAAGCCGGAACCTACAGCCCGAGGACGCGACATCGCCGACCATCTGGCCAACCTCACCTATGCGAAGGTGATGAACGAGATCTCACTGGAGAGACCGAGATCGTTCTGATTTCTCTCCTTGTTCTCTCATTGTTAGACATGTTTTGAACCGTTTACATACGTGTATTGTCTGTGAACTTGCAGCTTTGATCGGGTTAGTTTACGGGTTTTTTGTTGTTCAGTGCAATTCATTGCTGTCTTTGTTGAAAAGAGGTAAAGAGAGAATAAATTGCTAGTCTTTTAAATGAGTTGAACAGCATGGGGGACATGGTTTAGAGAGACAGAGTTCCTGAAAGAGTTTGGTTAGATTTGTCGCTAGAGTACAAGCTTCGATGATGCCCGATGACGAACTCATAGCGCTTAGCAAACAAGTCTGCGCTAATCAAAAGCAAGTGAAACCGTGAAATGACCAGAAATTGCGCTGACAAAAAGACGTGGGAGTTGAGATTGAAAACGAACGCGATAGCTGGCTGCCTTTTGTTCGTCACGACAGTGCAGCGAGCGTGTCTTCGAGACTCTTGATCCGTTTATCAGAAGCATTCTGCCCGTGCAGCGAACCTCGACTCCGTCTCCCTTCTCCCGTCAAGAGAAAAATGCGTCAGTTTGTCTGTGTCCTCTCGGCCCTCTTCCTCTTCCAACTCTGGAGTCTCTCCACCTCGGAGTGCGCAGACAGATGCGTGGCCGGTGATTGTCCCGATACTTATACTTGTGAGCCGAACAATACTTGCTGTCGTGCTGATCCGACGACCTCGACAGCGAAGGTGACAGTCAAGACCACTCCGTCAACACCGAAGACAACGCCGAAGCCCACGACGAATGCCGTAAGTTTTGTTGTTGTGAAAACATGGAAAACGCGGTTTCCAAAATTCCGTTAAAAAATCCCGAAGAATATCGCTATTTATGGTCGGAAGTCTTTGGAGAGTTGTATTGTGGTGCAGTTGTAATTCAGTTGTTATCGAATTGTTATCGAGCCTGCAAAATTTGTGATAGATGGCGGTTTCGCGGGTTGAGCAAAAGTTATCAACGCTTTTTTTTTGGCAATTTTGTCGTTTGAGGCGAACTTTTCCCACAATAAGAATGCCCATTTTCAGAACTGCTTCGACGCCAATCCCAAGTGAGTCTCTTCGACGATCAACCTCACCGATTCTAACAAAAGGAAGAACGAAAAGAGAAGTAAGCAATGACTTTTCAGTTGCGCCCAGTGGAACGCTTCTGGCTTCTGCAAGAGCACGCAGTATACGAATGAGACGAAGAAGGCGTACTGCGCGAAGACATGTGGATTCTGCTGAGCTTGTACAATGGCAAGGGATAAAGACTTGGTTCAACGCGAAATATTCCTCAGAACAACTTGAAGGAATTGAATAAGAGAGTCTTCAAAACTGTCCAGTCGAACTCGCGAAGTCATCCCAGTCTGGAAGAATGACACACAATTTCGCAGAAAATCAATCAAAATTGGTACCGAAAAATTTCTCGTTCTGAAAAGAAACCAATGAAACGGCAAAGCGTCGGAACTATAAATCAGCGCCGTTAGTGCGTTGATATTGGCACGAAGGACGATACTCCAGGAACGGTGGAGGCATTGCCGGGCACGTCAATGGCTGCGACTGGAAGAACTGCAACTCGGCAACCACCGAAAGTTCAAGGAGTTCAAAAGAGGGAGCTCGACTCACCCGCTGAAGCACATTGTAGCCCACCTTCGGAGATTCCCTGCCACCTTCCTGTTTCTCGTTGGCTGGAAGAGAAAAAAATTTTCTTTTGTTTTGTGCTCACCTGCCTCGCTGCATTTAAAGCGACGCTTTCGTCGTAGAAAGCTGCCGCTGTCGAACATGGAAAGCGCGTCTGGATGAAGTATCCAGTAACATCCTGAAAGAGGTTCCATGTTACTTGTTTACTCCATTGGTGTCAGTAATAACGACCCCACCGACTGCCTTGTCCTTGCGTGGAACCTTGACGAAGCACTCGTTGAGGGACAAATTGTGACGGATCGAGTTCCGCCAGCCGTGCTTCTGAAC
>JAQIXL010002525.1:0-12775 GCA_034700245.1 Poikilolaimus oxycercus | reverse complement strand
CTTTGGTCGTTCAAAGGGAACTTCGAGGCTGAATTTCACGTTCTTTTCTCTCATCTGCACCAAAGGAAACTTCCCCCCTTTTCTCGCCCTTTGGGCCTCTATCGAGATAGAAATTTGAACTCATCTAGAAAATTTTTTCTTTCCAGTTTGTGACTGTTATTCGAGAAACCCGGCCGTGTCAACGCTGCATCCAAATGAGTGGGAAACAATCGTTGCTCCAAGTAACGGCGACATTCTGACAAACGACACCACATATTTGTATCTTCAAACATGTCGGCCGATTGAATGTCGTTGGACAGTAAGCTTGTAATTTTTTAAAGGCCATATCTACTTTAGCGTTACGGCCACATTTTCATGACAACCATATTTTTTGTGGGTGATGGCTGGGGACGTATTGAAACGTACGAGAACGAAATCAGCGTTCAAAAGTGAAAATCTTATTTGTTTTCTCGTCGTATGAATTATAAAACTTGGAAACAACAACAGCTATTGTATTTTGCAGCTATACAAGCGGTGACATAGATGGAGGCTATGGCAGTTTTGATAATCTCACTATTGTCTTTATCGCATACGCGTTGGGTGACGTTAAGGACCAGTACTTTGCAACATTTCAGCTTACGCCTGTCACTGGTGTGTCTTTTATGAGTGGAATTTCTCGCTTGTGCCAGGATTCACACCGCTGCAAATTGTTGATATAACATTCAACGAAAGCTTTGTGTTGGCTGCGTCGACTTGGCCACCGGGAATCGCCTACCGATTCAAAACCCAGAACCGAACGTACCTAAATGTCTTCTACGTTGGACTCGAGCATGATCCGCAATTTGCTCACGGTTACAACGGCACCGACTTTGTCGTGCTCGATGCCCGCAATGAAATTCAGGCCTTGTGAGCTAACTGAATTCAGGATTTCACGTTTTTAGAGTGGATTACACCTTCTTCATTGACTGTTTTGATATTGCCTGCGCGGCGCCGGATACAATTCTATACGAAGACGGCTTGACAATTCTTTGCAATCCTTCTAGCAATGGAATCACTTTCAATCAGCTCTTCTTTTTTGAAAACACCGGTAAATGCTATACAGAAAATTTTCGGGTTGCTTCAAACAGTAAAAAAAACAACAACAACTGAATTATGATGATTGTACCTCAAATTTGTAAGACTGTTCAGATGAGCCCTTCGAGAACTACTGGCAGAACGTTCTTTATGTGGACAAGCCGCAGTTTATTGGATTTTATCAAGGAGAGACATACCGTCTTGCGGCGCGTTCTCCATCAAAAAGACCACGGCTAGGCTTCTATTCTCCAGTAAGAGAGGATTTACTAATCGGTGGGAATCCTCGCTTTATAATTCGTCCATTCGGAGATGACACTCAGACTATTATCTACGAACGGTACTTTATTGTATTGTTTGCAAAGAAAAGTCAAAATGATTGCAGAAAAGATTTTGAAGAACGAATGTATTTCCCGTTGCCTTGGCACGTTGTTCGTTTCAGGTTTGAAGGTTCGGTACCAACCATTTATTTCGTCTGGACGCTGGAAAGTGAGTTCGAAAAAATAAAAATAAAAAAATCAACAAAAATAGGGGATTCGGATATTCACAACTCGTCCTTCTCTGGATGGACGCTTGATGACTTCTCGAAGGCCTTACTTCAGGCGAATATAACATTAACATTTCTTCCGTTTATTTCAAGAACCTACACTATCATCAAAATTCATCAGCTTTCCCTGTCACCTGGAGCGTCGCTCTTGATTAAGTACGATGGAATACCGTTTCCGTAGGACGAAGAATTTTTTCTTGCCCAATGAAAACGTTCAGACTTAATGAAGTTCCGGAGAGCTGCTCGAATTTCCTTCAGGCGGACAATTTGAACTCATCTCAAAAGGACTGACAGCCGCAGACGATTTCCGAATCGGTCTTGAGGCCTAAGCTTTCGACGACTTTCAAACTTGACTTTTAAAAAACTTTTTTGTTCCAACTTGTTTCAAGATGACATTTCCAAGCCAATAGGCTTTCGGAGCACGTTCCCGGTGTTCAGTTGGGGCGCTTCAAAAGAGTTGCACGAGTGTCTACGTGACCTTTAAGGACCTCCACATTCCATTTTCGTGACGCTTGTTGGGATTTTTGCTTGCGTCCGTCGTGTGACGTTCACAACGTCTTTATCGGCTCAAGTGATTGAATTATTGACGCGTGCGTCGTGCAATTCGACGCCGATACAATTTTGGCGACGTGCAATGACGTCTTGATGACGTGCAAACTGCACAACCAAATGATTTGGAAGCGAAATTGGAACGCTGGGACGGAAAAGGGGGGGGGGTGAAGAGTCCGTCCACGAGAAATGGGAGATTTTTTCGAACTTAAATTGATATAAGAGCCAGTCTCTGTCAAAACGGGGCATCCCTAAAACACGTCTGGTACAGGGGGTCACGGATTTGGCTGAAAATGTGTCTCTAAGGATAATCGACCACGCTGATCACCGACTACGAGCTCAAACATCGGCTCACGGCCTATCGCCTCACGGGCCTTGAGTGCGTTTCAGGGAGGTAAAAGTCGGCCACCACTGGTTCTGTAGACACCGCTTTGAATTTTTATGAAAATGGGATTATTCGTTCGAGAATGGCGAGTTTCCTGAACGTACATACAATTATAGTTATCCACAACAGGCTCGAAGGGCAAAAAAATTGCTTGTTTCGCAATTATTCAGACGTTCACTTTTACTAAATCGTGCTAATTGTGCTTTCAATATTGTTTTTACAGTGAACCCTATTGTTAATCAGTGCTTGAAGCCATGATGCCATTTAGTCTTGAAGCTGTTTCTGTGGCGCATTTTGTTTAACCCTTGCATAAGAAGAATGTAGCGGCATCAAATTAATCTGCAATGCGAGAATGAAATTATTGCTTTTAATGAATGCTGCAACTCGCCTTCCGAATATAAATATCGATTTCTTGAAAGATTGGACGATTGACCGGATTCTCCGACCAACAGCGAAGCATTATCCGGGTGTATCTATGTACAAACTTTTTAAACTAAATTTCAATCAACATATTTCGTGGGCAGTGCGTAGGTTGATTCAACCGACGTCCGAATGTAAGAAAACGTATCAACTCGGATTGAGTCATCCCGTTGTACGGCTCCTCTCCGAGGCTGAAAATTTCCCAGAGGAGAACACCGTAAGCCCAAACGTCGCCTTCTGTCGTAAACTAAACGTCGTGGTGTCACTAAATGAAGCAGAATAAAGAAACATTATCGCAACAGCGTAGCCATTCGATTGGCATCGAGTACAGCGGCAGAAAGCGCTCTCCTGACTCTGATTCATAGCCTGTCTTGTAATTCTCAAAACGACGTGCAAGTCCAAAATCGGAGATCCGCAGCAACAAATTGCTGTCCAACCTTAAAACGTATGGCATTCTCCCAAGCAGGCAAAGTTACATACAAACAGTTTCTCGCCGCGAGATCTCTGTGAATTATATGATTCGAGTGCAAGTAGACCATTCCGGATGCTGCTTCTTTCGCGAAGCGGATAAGTTTTCGAATATCAGGAGGCTGAATAAAAAACGTTACAAAGGAAGAGTTGAATCTGGTCAATTCCGGCCTCGCTCACAAAAAATACCCACATTTCCGTCACGCATCAAATTTAAATGATCGCGTAAACAGCCGCCTTCCATGTACTCGCTCACAAGAACCGGCAGCGGTCCATCGTCAACATAGCCGAGCATACTCACAACGTGCAAGTGCCTGGCGAATTTCTTTTGCGCTATGAAGAGCAAACCGAATGCTAGCCATAACTCGCGTCTCATTGTAAGCGTCTCGAGCAAAATCGCCCTGAAGTTCTTTGCAAGCAACCTTGATTTTTTGCCGACGTCCATTGACGGTGTTCACCACAAGATCACGGAGATACACACTTCCAAACTGGCCTGAACGCGCGCTTCTCTCTGCGCGAACAATTTGTTGCCCACCTGAGCCGATGAGTTGATTCGAAACAAATTGATCACTTGTAAAACGTGCGAAGCAAGTGATTCCAACGCTCTGATGCCATTTTTTCAATTATTTCTGAGGAGCTCACATACGTCTAATAGGATTTCCATTTCCTGCTGATCCGTCTCGCTTTTTTGTCGACGATTTCGCTTTCGATATGCCTATGATCAGATTTTGCCATTGCTTGAAGGAAAAAATTCTTATATTACCTTGAAAAGACATCCTAATAGCAAAAGAGCTATTAGCAGCAATGCAGTAACGAGACTGAGAATAATTATCTGCTGCACGTAAGCAATAGTCCTCAGCTGAATTTTCTCGTCGTCATCTCTATCCTTTTCTTTCGTGAAATTTAATCCAGTCTCTACTTCTTTTGCATTAACTTCCTCGTTCTCTTTTTCAATAGCTGCGGCAGTTGTTCTTTCTTCGGCATCCAATTTCTCCTGTTCTCTGAAAAACTTTATTTATTAAATCATGCATTTTCTCACTCTTTATCCAGTTTGTAATAATCTTCTGCGTCCTTTATGAGCGTCACGCGTGGAAATGCAGGCTCTTTTAAGTATGGTTTCGGCGGGATGCGCATGTTCATGGCGCATTTCTCATCATTCTTGTCGACCACGAAGGCATTGACAAACCAATCGCCGATAGACTGAAAACGTGTATTTTCTGATGATTGTACTCACAATTTGACAGTAAGCAAAAGGCTCGTCTTGGAAGCTTAAGTGAGCAATACTCCAGCTAATCTATAAGAAATGTTATTCTTGGGCAAAATTGAGCTGGCTCACGTATTTAAGCACGAATTTCTCGTTTAGAGACGCAAAAACACCCCAACGACCACCAATATTGCGTTCAAGGTGCTCTCGAACATCCTGAATGCAGGAATGCAGTGGCTCGAAAATGCATTGCATTGGCATACCGTGGCAATGTTGCGAGAGTCGTAGCTGTCATCGATAACGTGCTCGATGCCGAGGGCAACTTCTCTCATGGGACAACGCACCCTTATTTCTCGATTCAAAATCGCTCCTACAATAAGAAATTTAATTTTTCGATTGCATTTAAACGAGGTGACGTACTGAAATCGTCAAAGTCATCAAACAGAGGACGGCGATTTCCACGCTCGTCAATTGTAGAGCTTTTCGAAGTAGTAGTGCTGTCCGTCTTGAATGCAACAATTTGATAGTCGTCAATCACCTAAAAGAAAACATATCTAGAGCAGAAAACAAACTTCGTTACAGCGTGTTGACACGCAACTAGCATCAACCACGTCCGGAATGGACCAATGAACATCTTGTAGGATTGTGTGTCGATATTGCATTCCCAAGACGCCCCAGGCACCGCCGTGGATCGTTTCCAAAATACTGCGCAAGCGCTGAAGGCAAGTAAATGGATTAATGAAACTTGCATCTGGAACATCAGAATTCAAACTTCCTACGCGATATATAGCCTGTACAAATCGTCGAACGCTTTCCGTGGGACACTGATTGTGAGGCACTTCTATTACAATTGCTTGTTTGACAAAGAAAGCAAGAATAATAAAACCTTGTTCATGTGAAAAGCCGATTAGAACCAACAGGATAAGAAGCATTGCTGTGATATTTGTTGGCATGTTCTAAACCTTTCTGCAAGTACAATAATGCTTTAATTTGGCACCATTTTTAGAAAATCAAAAGAGTTGCTCGTCAGAAGGCAGAGATGCTTCAAACACTCGCTTCAAACAAGATATCTGACAAATTTTCTCGATATTTAGAGATAGAAGAAGGATGAATCCAAATGAAGATGTTCGTGGTTGCGCAAAGTCACTGACGAAACCCTGATGAAAGAAGTGATTTTTGTAAGGGCGGTGCTTTGCGCTCTAGCGGTGCAGTTGGGACGACCCCTTTCCACGACCTAATGTCTCGTTCGCCGAAGCTGCAAAACACGTTTGCCGTCTTATTGATTACGCGAGTGATGATTCACGCTGTACGTTCTTTTTTCTGCTTGAATAGGAAAACGGCTCTGAATTGTGCCCCTCACTTACATACAATGCTTGCTTGAGACAAAAATTTCGGTGTCATACGAGAGTCCTTAAGAAAAATAATGTTTAATCAGCCGCCTTTTGACAATGTCGACGCAGCCTGAAAGAGAAACCACCCAAGTGAGTGAATAACGGTTATTCACTATCATCAATGAGCTAAATAGTGACAAACCACAATACACAATTAAAAGGATTTTTCATCACGTTGTTAAGACCTTTCTCGCTTCTTAAATGAGGCAATTATCAAAAATGGATGATCAACGAACTCAAAAGACAATAAGAACGGCAAACGACAACAACGGTTCCCGATCTCACACCATTCCTAATGCTATGTGCATTACGCCATCGGGCTAGGAACGCACGTAGAAAAGTTTATTTTTATTTAAACCGCAAAGACATTCCCGACGATTTGCAATACTTGTTTTCAACTGTCGTAAGTTAACTCCGAAAGAACACATATAACTGAGGCAAGTTAGTTGTGTTTAAAAAAAGTCTTGTTAAAATATCAATGAGCCATATGATTAACTTGTTGCAAGTTGCCGTTGAAGCCATGCGCCAGTCCGCTGGGCCACTCATTCGTGACGACCGCGCGTATTGTTCTACGTCTCTCAAATTCCTGAAAAAAATATATCGAGAGTAGTGCGATCGCTCGCCCTCACCGATCTCATATTTTGGTAGAGTGTATGAAACGTGGGACGATCTTTAGGTTCATCAGCCCAACAACGTCGCATCATCGATTCATATCTGAAACGCATAAGAGCGATATGAAGTCAAACATTATGGAAGGACAAAGATCCGGCTTTTCCAGACGTTGACCAGATGACAGAAAGCGAAGGACTTCTTTTGCTCTTGCGCCATTGTATGGCACGTCTCCCAGGGTAAAGATCTCCCATAGAAGGACGCCATACGCCCAAACATCGCCTTCCGTCGTGAACTACAATATAACACAATCGAATACAAGTTCAAAATTTCAGAAACAATTGGAATTGCAAACCTTCTCGTTGCTTCTTAGTCCCTCGATAGGTGTGATATGAATTGGCAGAGGACGCTTGGACTTGAAATAATAGCCTCGCCTGTAGGTGCTGAATCGTTTCGCAAGACCAAAATCGGCAATACGAAGAGAAAGGCTTGCATCAAGTCTGCGAAATATGAAAACAACTGCAATTTCATACAAGCAATTTCTTGCGGCGAGATCTCGATGCACAATGTGGTTTGAATGCAAGTAAACCATTCCAGACGCTGCTTCTTTGCCAAACCGAAAGAACTTCACGAGATCAACTGACTAAATAATTTGAATGTTTGTATTTCTCTTGTAGTAAAGATAAAAAAAGCAGAATTATTACCCACATTGACTCTGCGCATTTCTCTAAGATGCTTTAACAGGCATCCGCCTTCCATATATTCGCTGACAAGCACTGGCACGGGTCCATCGTCGAGATAACCTAGCATACCGACTACATGTATATGCCTAGGTGATTGTTTTCAAAACTGATAAAAGACAAACTGTATGCTGGCCATGACAATGGCTTCATCGAAGGCGTCTCGAGCAAATTCCGGTTTCATTTCCTTGCAAGCCACCTTCATTGTTACATTCTTGCCTTCATTATTTTTGCCAACAATGAGGTCGCTAAGGTAGACCTTTCCGAAATGCCCTTAGAGAGTTTGAAGTTATAAGCGAACAAACCTTCACCAATAAGCCGTCCTTTTGAGACGAATTTGTCCCGGGTAAAATGAACACAACTAATCCTCATATTCTATAAGTTTAAATAGAATGCTTTGACTTTCTGTAACAGGAACAAACTAAGAGTAGAAGCTGAATCTCCTGTCTTTCGACGTTGTTCACGGAATTTCGTGTTCGATAACACTGCGACGACATAAAAGACCAAACATAAAAGACCAAACAAACCATGCAGATTGTTACCAAAGCTACCATGAAGCAAACGACTGTTAAAGAAATCCATATTATTTTGCCGAATGATGTGCTTCTTGACGAAATTTCTTTTTCCTAAAGCTGTTGTGTGAGTGAAGTGAGAGCGCTGACGCACTGGAGGTGTAGAAAAGTATTGTTTTGTAGAAACAACGTCCAGATTAAGCTGCTTTTCGCCGGCTTCCCATTTTTGGTGCCGCATCTCACCGAAACGAACGGGCTTAGGATCTAGTGGTAAGAGTCCGACGGGAGGGTGCAACCGCCTGGGTTTTACATCAATTTCAAAGTGTTCGATGCTTAATTCTTTAAAAACTTGCTAAAGAGAAAATCGGAAAACATTAAATAACAAACACGTAGAAATGACCAATTTCTCGATTTACAGTTTGGTTGAGGTTCATGCTCATAGGTGTCTATATAAATGCCGGCATATCTTTGAATTCGAATGAAATTCAGCTAAACCAATCAGCAGAAGCCACCTGTTCACCTTAGCGCTTAAGCTTGATTTGTCTTCAAGGATGCCCATTATATTGGAGCGTGCTACTAAATATGTCCGCGATTCATTTTCATCGTAATCGTCCGCTGCGCATTCCTATGTTACAAATTAATTAAAACGTGTGAAAGAACAAACCATTGGAGATTCTTCGACAAATCTAAAAGCAGCGAGATTGTTTACCTTCGGCGACGGATGTAAACTCAGCACATATAAGGCTGCACCGAGTAATAGTTTAGTTGACGGTATTTCTGGGAGCTGCAAAAAAAAGCAAGCGTGCTATCGTGTTTTTTCCACAGTTTTTATATAAATTCTACAATAATTATTAAGACATACATCGATGAAAGTTGAATTCAGTAAATAAGGCACCATTCCGCGATTCGTTAGTACGTTTTCGTATGCCCTAACTCCAACGAAATCCACCAACCTGACGATTCGTGCTACAGCTGACAACTTACTCTCCTAAACGCTTCAGATTCAATTTCATTTTCTCATCCTTAGGTTCAAAGTTGTCTAGATATACACAAATGAGGAAATTTCTTCCACGCTCGTCGACGCGAATGTACTACAAGAGTCGTTAGGAAAACAACGCTAACCTTGAAAAACGTCATTATATCGTTAAAGTAATTCAGTTTGTCGTGCTCGTTGTCAGTAATTGCCGAAGGCCAATAAAAATTCAGGCCATCTAATCCTGCGTACATTGAAAAAAGAATCCGGTTCTCAGCGAGCTGTTTGCAATTAACTAAGTTGCCAATTTCTTCAGAGTCAGTTTTACAGTGAAACTTGCTGAGGCTATAAAACGGCTAGAGGAAAATCAATTAACGACGAGCCTTATTGATGCTAAAAGTTTCAGATTCGGGTCTTTTATACGCAAAGCTGTCGCTTTTGAAAAGAACAAACTGGGAGTCGGCAATGTTTCTCTAAAACACTAACGTTGCAATACTAAACGCAAGCTTACTCTTCAATGAAGCAAACAGAGAAATGCGTGCAATAGCCTGGCACATACTTTTCGACCAAGTGACTAAACTTCTGGTTCAATGAAAGATGAAAATCGCAAAAGCGAACGTATCCATTTTCGTCAGAATCTGAAATGCCCATTATTAGTCGCATTAAGAAATATTTTCGTTTAAAACTTCAAAAAAAAAACACCTGCTGCATCAAATAAAGTCAGAAGCAGGAGCAACCACACACTATCCATAATTCCCTTCTCGTAATTTATTTCGCTTCTCTGAATAAGATAAATTAGCTTGTGAAGAGCTGGAATTGATTAACAAGCGACATAGATCGAAGTAGCAAGCATTAGTGAGCGCCAATACGGAGAGACGTCGCTCGCAAGGTGAAGAAGGGAGGCAAGACGAAAAGCGAGTTTGGAACGCTGACTCACTGTCAGGTGACCAAGGGAGGCCTTTTGGAAACGCTTAATAAGACGTTAGAGGCTTAATGGATGACAGCGGACAGCGGACTCTTCTTTCTACCCTTCATCTCACTGGCCGTTTCTTCCGCTATCTGCAAAGCTCAACCTTCACTACCCCGGATTTTGATCTTCCAAGCGTGAAAACCTGCCTAGAGGCGTTTTCATCTCAAATCAGCCAGAGACCGTTGACCCAAACGGGTTTCCTCGCTTTAGCCCATGCCACTCACAGCTCGCAGACACATCCGTTCGCATTTCGTGCTTCTCATGAGAAAGGGGAAGCATCAAAGTTTTTCCTCTGAGATTCCCGTTTTGCGACCTTCAAGGTACACTTCTTCTCTCGACTTGCTTCATGCCAACTTGCTCTTTTTCTTTCAAAACCCGGATTCCACTAGCACACCGATCCTTAAAAGCCAGAGGAAGAGGCTGGAGTCACTACTCGACATGATGGCCTCCACTTCTCCATACGACTATGAGCTCAAACATAGGCTCACGGCTTATCGCCTCACAGCCTATGCCTCGGTAGCCTTCTCCTTTGTCGCTATTATCTTCCTGACAGCCACGACTCCGATGGTCTACCACTTCGCTCATCAAGTCAGAGACACCATGCGAACGGAGGCAGCGTTGTGCAAGGTAAATTTCCCTGCCCATTTTTGTACTGAAAACTTTCAGGCCTCAGGTCGTGATATCCTCGACGAGGCTGTAGCCCTCAGCAAACTGAAGAACATCGAGCTGTTCGCAAATCGAACGGCTCGTCAAGCTTACGCCGAGCACCTCGACGTCGTGGCGACAACGGCCGCAGTTGCTGGCTACGCGGAAGAGAGTCCAATCGAAGCGACGACCTCTTCTCAAATCGTTCCTCCTCCCGCTCCTGTCGGTGACTGTGACGCCTGCTGTGTGGCAGGACCAGCTGGAGCCGCCGGTCCTAAAGGAACTCCCGGAAAGCCAGGAAAGGACGGAGCTCCTGGTGCCCCTGGTGGTGGCGGCAAGGGTGGAAGCAGTGTCTGTGAACCCGTGACTCCTCCACCGTGCACGCCCTGCCCGCCTGGACCTCCTGGAGTTGGTGGACCTCCAGGCATTGCCGGCGACGCTGGACCCGATGGACTGCCAGGAGCACCAGGATCTGACGGAGAACCCGGAGCGCCTGGGCCAAAGGGCGAGGCTGGACCTGCTGGAAAGCCTGGAAGTGGCGGACCACCCGGACTCCCAGGAAAGAGCGTCGATGTTCTCCCTGCTGTACCCGGGGAGCCCGGATCGGCAGGACTTCCTGGACCCCCCGGAATTGCTGGCGGCCGTGGTGGACCTGGAGCTGACGGAGCCCCTGGAAAGCCCGGGTCCAAAGGACCTGTTGGACCTGCTGGTCAACCCGGCTCTGATGGAGCTCCAGGACAGAAGGGACCCGACGGAGAGCCTGGCAAGCCCGGCGAAAGGGGCATCTGCCCGAAGTACTGCGCCATCGACGGCGGCGTCTTCTTCGAGGACGGAACTCGACGACGTTAAGCTCATGTGGAGAAAGCTTGATCTCATTGTTTGTTTGTTTGTTGTTTGTCGGTTTTGCTCAAGATAAAACCTCAACATTTGAGTTCCTCTTGAAAACCTTGCAGACACAGCAAGACACAATTCTGGTTTATAGCTGGTCGGACTAGAAGTCGAAGGGGTCGAGGTACTTGAAGACCCGCTGGCAGGCCTCTTCCGAGACGCCGTGGCAGAACTGCATCAAGCGTCGGCACGGGTGCACCATGCTAAAGGGTTACGGTAGTTTATTCCTTCCCATTTACTTACCGTCCAGTCTCGCTCTCGTACCACAGTTGACAGTCCCCAGTGCATGATCGGAACTGCGGTTTTTGTGATTTTCACACGTTGACCGAAGTTGATCTACCTGTCTGCAAAGGAACTTCATGCGCTCGCATTTCGTGTCGTCGACAAGCGACAAGTTGAAGGCCGGCTGGAACAACTCGTAGTCCTTGATCTCTAAAGGTTCTCCTCGCGCCTCCACATACGTGTAGGTCAAACCAACTTTTCTCGCCCTTGGCCACGGCGCAAGTCGTGATGAGTGCCAATCTGACAAAAAGTATCGAGTGAGAAGGCACTTACAGTATAAAGAAAGCGACGCGGATGGACGAGAGCGGGCTGGTCGACCACATTGCCGATGCTGGGAGGGTAGAAATGCCAGGAATTAGCCATTTCAGTTCGGTTTGAATATTACAACGAGAAAATTTTAAAGCTTTGAATATGCCATTTGAGTCAAAATCATGCGCGCAACCGTCGTTTGCTGATTGGGAACACAAGGGATAAAGGGGAGAAGAGGAGTGAGGGTAAGTGGAGACATCACGAAAACATCTTTCTAACTGGCACTGGCCGTCTTTCGGTGAAAAGGTGGTCGCAGCTAGCGAAAAGCTGTGATTTCCGGGATCAACAACCGCACGGGGCATCCAGAGAACGTCTCGAGCAGTGTTCAGGCAGAAAGGAGTTCTAATAGGAAAGTATCTCAACGGCTAGCTTTCATCGAAACGGTGCATGAAACGTGGATTCGTTGTAGTTCCAACTAGCCTTCGGTTAGCTTGGGCCTAACGCTGCTTGGTCCTAACAGGGGCCAGGCTGGCGCGAGGATTCGAAGGTGCAGGTCTTGTGCCTAAGGATCTTGCTTTGAAAATGACGCACTGGGACCTAACGCTTTTGGGCCTTGCCTTAAAAAAATTTGCACGTCAAGATTTGCACATTGAAATTTGCATGTCAAAATTTGCACGTCAAATTTGCATGTCAAAATTTGCATACTGAAATTTGCATGTCAAAATTTGCATATTGAAATTTGCATGTTGAAATTTGCATGTCAAATTTGCATGTTAAAATTTGCATACTGAAATTTGCATGTCAAAATTTGCATATTGAAATTTGCATGTCAAAATTTGCATACACATTTGCATGACACATTTGCATACGCATTAGCATAATGCATTTGCATA
>JAQIXL010002524.1:0-12792 GCA_034700245.1 Poikilolaimus oxycercus | reverse complement strand
ATCTCTCTCGACCTCTTTCGTCTTTTCACTTGTCGTATGGATTCTCTTCGACACTCGCTTTTCTCTCTTTCTCTGCATATGCTCCCCCCCCCTCTCCGGCACTCGTAACCAGTGCAGCCACACTTTTTCACCCACTGTTCTTCCTTCGATTGGATGCAAGAAGTTGCTTCAACAGTTTGGTGACTCGTATTCAAATGGCACCTTTGTCGACAACGCGGCACAGGTTTCGAGTCTTTCTTGTATGATTTAGTTTCAGTTTGCCAAATTTGCCTGAAGAAATTCTCGTCGTCGTGTTCGCCCTATTAGATGTAGCCGATTTATTCCACTTCCATGCCGTAAATCGGTATTTCGACATTTTCCTGCTTCAAAATGGCGCTCGACTACGCCAAATGAACGGGATTGAGGTCCTAGTGGAGATTCCTTGCTTGGACGAGACTCGATATCTTCACTTTACTCAAGAGCCCGTGCAAGGTGGTTACTTGAATACAGTTTCTCTTCGAAATTCGCCGGCTTTCAATTCGACAAAGTTTGGCGAATGCTCAATTGGCATCTCGAAAGGCGGATCATTCATTGGTTTTCGGACACCGAAGAAAATTCGAACGATCAAAGAGGTTATTAGTGCGCTACCAGTACTCTTTCACCGCATCTTCAACCACTATTCACCGACCTCGTTGACAACGAACCTTGCTGGAGATGTCTTTTGTGGTCTTGCTGAGCATCTTCCGATGTCTCTCAACGCTTTGAAGTACCAAAACTATCCAAGCAATGACTACAAGAGTCTTGATGCTCGAAACGGAATGCCTTTAGAACAAGAGTTCCTGACAGGACTAGAATGTCTGCCGAATCTCAGAAGGCTCATCTTGTACCTGAATTGTGAAGCGTCCGACTCCTTCTACAGTCATTCTGTCATCATGCGCCTATGTGAAGTATCCTTTGAGTGGCACAAGCGGATCCCGCGAGAAGTTGCTCCGATTGACGATGAGCTTCTTTTGGCTACAAGATGGGAACGAGCAAAAATAATCGAAGGTCTCAGCCGCGTGACATTTGATGGCTTTGCTCGACTTTTACTGCAGTGGATTGCGCAAGAACGTTTGATTGGTTATTTCTTTTTGACTCTTGACGGTTCTACTCCATTTTCTATCGAGGCTCTCAAGAGAAGCCTCCAAAACACAGTGCGCATTGTTGATCTTCGGTTTGGAAAATGGAAACTGATCGCGATGGATGAAAGGATTCTTTATTTGCGGCATGAGCGTCGATACCAAGAAGCTTTTGATGGAGAAGTCTCTTGTCTCTTCGTTAATGACAATGAAAGTGATCATAATGTTGTGTAAGTTTTGTGAAAAGAGGCAATAAACTATCCGTGTTGCTCGATCAGTGAAGGGCGTACGACTTGACTTCGCAGCTCTCAAAGCTGCCGTACGTCGTCTTCAAATTGTGCTCCGAAGCTTTAGAAGACGTTCAACTCGCTGCAATTTTCGAATGCCAGCTCGTCTCTCTTTCGGGTCTCTTGTCGCAGCCCCTTTCTCCCGTCGTCTGGCGTCTCTTCTAGACCAGTTTTTCCCTTTCAGCCGCGCCCTCTCCCAGGACGCAGGGTCAGCGAACGGCAAAAGTTGAGTGGCATGCTCTGAAGCAGCTTGCGCTCCTTTTCATTTTGCTTTTCATTTCCGTTGCTTTCAAAATTTCAAAAACGCTTCAGGCAAAACTGCTTCGAGCGATGCTAGAATGAAGGCCAACCGGGAAACTTTCAGGTTCTCTATTTGATTGTTTCTCAAAGTGCTTCTAGTCTTTACGATTTGCCCGAAGAAGTTCTGATTCTCATCTTGGCTCTACTCGATGTGTCGGATCTCTTTCGTCTACACGCTGCGAATCGTCGTTTTGACGCGCTTCTTCTCAAATATGGTCACCGACTTCGACAGAAACAAGGAATCGAGGTCGTCTTCGAGCTTTTCAACAGAAAGGAGAACCCCTTCATTCGGCTTTGTGATGAGCCCATCGAGATCAAGGCAATTCTCACAATCATGCTTCGCAAGGAGGACTTTATGCCGTGGAATTTGGGCAAAGCCTCATTTCTTCGGTTGAAAATGAATTCCACGATTGCATTCCGATCAACGAAGAAGATTCAAACTTGGAGTGAAGTCCTGCCAACGTTGCCAGTTCTATTTCGGCGGCTCTTCAATCATTTTTCACCGACTTCGCTGACCATGAATTTGTCCGGCGAAGCCTTTCTTGGAGTTGTGGACCTCTTACCGAAGACGGTCACGTCGATGAAGTACCAGAATTATCCCAGCAGTTGCTGTGCGGAGGGCGAAACTCAAAACCTTCGCCACGAAGAGGCGTTTCTCGTTGGATTAGATCGAATGCAGACCGTATCAAGACTGGCGCTGCACTTATTCGCCGAACCAACACCTAATTTCTATCGTAACCCGGCTATAGTGAGATTAAAGGCCGTGAGCTTTCACTGGCAGAGAGGCTATCATCCCGAGAAT
Source organism: Poikilolaimus oxycercus (assembly GCA_034700245.1). Classification (NCBI taxonomy): domain Eukaryota; kingdom Metazoa; phylum Nematoda; class Chromadorea; order Rhabditida; family Rhabditidae; genus Poikilolaimus; species Poikilolaimus oxycercus. The sequence continues at coordinate 10,306 of JAQIXL010002524.1, read as the reverse complement.
GGGCCTCTTGATGATGAGCTCCTGTTGGATACGAAGTGGGAACTGGCAAACATCGACGCGAGTATTAGTCAAGTTACAGTTGATGGATTCTGTCAGCTCGTGTTGCAATGGATTCAGAAACAGCGTCATCTCAGCTACTTCCGCATATTTCTCGTTCGTAGCCCGAGTCGATTCTCCATCAACGATTTACTAAGCCGATTGCCGAGCACAATAAGGGCACGGGATATTGCCTTTGATAAGTGGAAATTGATCACATTGGACGGGAGAAGCCTCTACCTCAGCCATCAAGTCTGGTTCCAAGACGAGTTTGGCCATGGCGTCCCATTGCTAACGCTTAGTGCTGAAGAGGATGAATATTTGTGGTCGATTTAGTTTGTGCGTTGTCGGTTCTATTTATTATGTGATTATCTCCTCCTCGATAAAGATTTTTGACCTTCAGCTGTGGCCAAACGTGAAACATTCTCAGCGTCCGTTGAACTTTACCCTGGTCTTCTCGTTAACAGCAGCTCTAGTGCGTTCCGTGAAAATAACGTGAAGTCTTTGCGTGAAGTTTGCGTTGTGATGCGACTCCGCCGGTCTCTCACAGCAACCACTAAACCGCTCTATGCCCTTTTTCTCATCGTCTCGCGTCTCTTTCAGCACTCTCTTTCTTTTTCCCACTGCAGCTCTCGCAAGGATCCGCGGTCATGTTTTACCTTCCTGGCGGCTTACTTCGAAATCGTTGTTGCTGTTTTTGTTCATGAGAGATTGATAATGCTGGCAAATGTTACTGTAGTTTCAGCGATGCCGAATACTTCGACCAGTTGCTCACCTTTGAAGAAAAGGCGGCGGAAAGAATGTGTTCAGCAAACTTCGAGGTTGCCTTTTGATTTGAATAGGTCATATTTAGTCTTCCTGACTTGCCCGAAGAAATACATACTTGTCATCATTTTCGCTCTCCTAGACGCGGCCGACCTTCTCCGTTTCCATACGTTAAGTCGCTATTTTGACGCATTTCTCCTACACCATGGCGAGCGATTTCGCAAGATGGGTTTTCCGGATGAGGATGGGTACCCGACAAGCTTCGAAATCTTTGTGGAGTTCCCGAACGAGGCAGGAATGCCTTGTCTACACTTCAGCAGCAAAGGCTTGAGCATTGGTCCAGTCAAATCATACAAGTGGCAGACAAAGTACTTCAAGCCGTTCAATTTCAGCGGCAGAGTCTTTGGAGTTTGGAAAAGGGGGAGACAGTCGGAATGGGAGCAGCCCGTCGCGATCTTTCGCATACTAGAGGACCATGCTGACGACTCGCAAGATATCTTCGATGCTTTACCGATGATTTTCGCTCGGTTCTTCAACCATTTCGCACCGCTCTCGCTGAGCACGAACCTTCCTGGCGATGTTTTTCTTCGCATCGCCGAGCATCTTCCTTCCTCGATGAACTCATTGAAGTTTGAATCCAAGTTCGATAATGGATGCGACGAGAAGAAAACCATGCCACATGAAGCAGAGTTTCTTGAAGCACTGGAGCGTTTACCAAACATCACCCGACTTGCGATTGTCACTCCCGACACTGGGGTTTCGGATGATTTCTGTCGCCATCCAATAATATCACGCATGGGCGCTTTGTGCTTCGAGGGTGGATATCGAAGTACTCAAGCTTTTCCAATTGATGATGAGCTGCTCTTGCAATCAAAATGGGAGCGACTTCGAGTGGACCATCGATTCACCCAAGTAACTCTTGACGGCCTTTGTCGGCTCTTAACACAATGGAGCGAACAGCAACGCCCTCTTTCCAGCTTCGTCTTCTATCTAGCTAAAGGCACTACTCGATTTTCCGCCGCAGACTTACTCGCCCTATTACCGAGCACGCTCAGCTTTGAGTACAATCAAGATGCAATTGATTTGGAAGAGATGATGCTTACTCTTATTGCACCCGATGAGAGAGTCATTTATGTTCGCTGGCATTTCAGAAACCGCCAGGAACAGCCCGTTCCTCGTGTGCAAATTAGTGACGACTCATGTCAATACCGCAATTTTTATTTCTGTTTATCGCGTCCGAATTTAAGCATGATACTTGATAACGAAAGACAGTGGCGCCGTCGTTAACAATATGAGTGACTCGCACGTAATGCCCTCGATGAATAAAGACATTGCCGAACTCAATTATGGACGTGCCACAAGCTTTGATTGCAGAGTTGTACTGTGATGACATCTCAGTTTGTCGATGCTTCTATTGTCTCTTTCTTTCTCGTGCCTATTGAATATCGGTGCCAGTTCGCTTTGTTGATTGAAACCTTTTCTTCGATAAAGATTTTCCACTTGCACAGTCAACTGTGTCAGAACATTGCTCCCTCTTTGCCTTCATTCTTCCGTTTTTTTGCTGGTTTGCTTTTGTCAACAACAGCGCTATTGGTTTCCGTGAAAATAACGTGAAATCTTTGCGTGAAGTTTACGTTGTGAGACGACTCCGAGGGGTCCCTCGCAATAACCACTGCACCACTCTCGTCTTTTCTCTCAACGTCTCGCGTCTCTTTCGACCCTCTCCTTCACTTTCCATCTGGCCCTCTCGCAAGCGCCAGACGCAGTGCAATTTTTTCGTCTCATTTCTTGGTAATCGTTGACGGTTTTCGCGCCAGCTTTCCTATTATCCGGTAAAGTAATTCTATAGTTTCAGCAAATCATAAAATGCTGAATTCTTCGGACTGTTGTCCACCTTCGAAGAAGAAACGGCAGGAAGAAATTGGTCACCAAAGTCCAAGGTTAGAATTCGATTTTTGCTCATTTTGTCACATTTAGTCTTCTTGACCTACCGGAAGAAGTACTTGTCGTCATTTTCACGTTCCTCGAAGCTGCCGATCTTTTCCGTTTTCACACGCTAAATCATTATTTCGACGCATTTCTGCTATGCTACGGTGGGCGATTTCGCAAAATGGTTCTTCCGACTCGATGTCCCAACGAGAAGAGCTTCGACATCTGCGTGGAGTTCGCGAATGAAGCAGAAAAGCCTTGTCTGCTCTTCAGCAGCAAAGGCTTGAGAATTGGTCGAGTCGGTTCTGGCGCATGGGACACAGAGGGCTTCAAGCCTTTCAACTTCGGTGGCCGAATATTTGGCGTTTGGAAAAGAAGAGAGTGGCAAAGAAGAGAGCCCGTCGCGATCTTTCGTATTCTGGAGAACCGCGCTGACGTCTCTCAAGATGTCTTCAATACCTTGCCAATGCTTTTCAAGCGTTTCTTCAACCACTATGCCCCTCTATCGCTGAGCACTACTCTTCCCGGTGATGTTTTTCTTCGGATTGCCGAGCATCTTCCTATCTCATTGAACTCATTGAAGTTTGAATCAAAATTCGATGATGAAGGCGACGAGAAGAAAACCATGCCACATGAAGCAGAGCTTCTAGCCGGACTTGAGCGTTTGCGGAACATCACTCGGCTTGCGATTGTCACTCCCAAGACCGAAGTCTCTGATTATTTCTGTTGCCACCCAATAATCTCGCACATGAGGGCGTTGTGCTTCGAGGGACGATATCGAAATCCTCTTGCTCTGCCAGTTGATGATGAGTTTCTCTTACAAACAAAATGGGAGCGATTCCGCATTTTTCATCGATTCACTCAAGTCACTCTTGATGGTCTTTGTCGGCTTCTAACTCAATGGAGCGAGCAGAAACGTCCTCTTTCCAGCTTCGTCTTCTATCTAGCCAAAGGCACAACCCGATTTTCCGTTGTAGACCTACTTAACCGACTGCCTAGCGGGATTCGCTTTGAGCATTACCCAGATTATTCGGAAGAGTTGCTCACCCTTATTGCACCCGATGAAAGAGTTATTCATGTCCGTTGGAATTGGCATTTTAGTCAGCCCGAAGACCCCACCCCTCATGTACACATTAGCGACTACTCATGTCAATATCGCAATTTTTATTTTTATTTATCACGTCCGAATTTGAGCATGATACTTGATGACGAACTGCGGCAACGCCGTCGCTGACAACTAGCACGCTATAATTCTGTATCGGCATATCATTTTGCACATTTGACCAAAATGATACGTCAAAAACTAGTTTTTGTCGCTATTTTTACGCAAAAAACTAGTTTTTTCAAAAATTTCAAAAAATGATACCCACAAACTAGTTTATATCATTTTTTCAAACTCATACAGAAATATAGCGTCCTAACTGCAGTTACCTGCATTAATGCTCTCCATGTATAATGAATGACTTTTAGCAAACTCAGCTTGAGCGTGCCACAGGATTCAATCGCAAATTTTAGAGCGCTGATGGTAATGTTTATCGTTATTTATTGTTTATTGAGTAAAATCTTTTCTGCGAAAGCTGTGAACTATCATGGGAATTAAGCATGCAACTTCGATAAGGATTTTTTCTGCATCTTTTCTACCCTTCTACCCAGCGTCCGTTGAACTTTCTACCCTGGTCTTCTCGTCAACAGCAGCCCTAATGCGTTTCGTGAAAATAACGTGAAATATTTCCGTGAAGTTTGCTGTGAGACGACTCGGCGGGGTCCCTCGCCATAGCCACTGCCCCACTTCTTGTCTTTTCTCTCATCGTCTCGCGTCTCTTTCGACGCTTTCTTTCTCTTTCCATCTGTCACTCTCGCAAGCGTCAGAGGTCAGAATTTTTTCCGACTTGTGGCTTGACGATTGCGGCTGTTTTTTTTCACCACCGCTTTATTATAATGCGTGTAAACTTTCAGTGAATTGTCGGATGCCTACTTCTTACGCCGATTCTCCACCTTCGAAGAAGAAGCGGCGGAAAGAATGCGATCAGCAAACTTCGAGGTTCGAATTCGACTCCTCCTTTTAAAACCCATGTTTAGCCTTCTTGACCTGCCGGAAGAAATACTTGTCATCATTTTTGCTCTCTTCGACGTGGCAGACCTTCTTCGCTTCCACACAATTAATCGCTATTTCGACGCATTCCTTTTGGGCTACGGAACACGATTTCGGAAGCTGGATCTTCCTATTTGCGGTGCCAACACGAAAAGTTTGGAGATCTACGTGAAGTTTCCGAACGAAGCGAGAAATCCTTGCCTATATTTCAGCAGCAAGTGCTTGAGAAGTGGCAGGCTTTCATCCGACTGGGAAACGGACGACTTCGAACCGTTCAACTTCGGTGGACGAATCTTCGGAGTTTGGAAGAAAATACAGTGGAACCTACAAGAACCCTTGTTGTTCTTTAGCGTACTGGAAGACCGCGCTGACGACTCGCAAGACGTTTTCGATGCTTTGCCGCTAATGTTCACTCGGTTCTTCAACCATTTTGCGCCTTTATCGCTGAACACGACACTTCCTGGCGACATTTTTCTTCGAATCGCCGAATATCTTCCGAGCTCACTCACCTCCTTCAAGTTTGAATCCAAGTCGGAAGCCGAGTATGACAAAAACAAGAGAATGCCTTTCGAAGCGGAGTTTTTTGCCGGACTGGAACGTCTGCCGAACGTCAGCCGGCTTGTGATTATCACTCCAAAAACTGAACTTTCGGATGATTTCTGTCGACATCCAAGAATCGCAAGCATGAAAGCGTTGAGCGTCGATGGACGATATCAATCACCCCACATTCTTCCAATTGATGATGAGCTGCTCCTACATTCAAAATGGGAGCGACTCCGAATGGACCATCGAGTCACCAAAATAACCATTGACGGCTTTTGTCGGCTCTTAACACAATGGAGCGATCAACAACGCCCTCTTTCCAGCTTCGTCTTCTGTCTAAACAAAAGCACGACTGGTCTTTCCGCCGCAGACCTACTTGACAGACTACCGCGCACGGTCAGCTTTGAGTACCGTCAGGACCGTTTTGGAGAGCGCTTAAGCCTTACTGCATCCGATGGAAGAGTTATTTATGTCCGGTGGAAGTTAACCGATCGTCACGAAGAACTCGTCCCTCTTATCCAAATCAGCGACCACTCATGTCGATATCGCTCTTTTTACTTTTACTTGTCACACCCGAATTTGAGCCTGAAGACTTGAGAACAGAATGCGGCGACGCGGTAGCTGATTGGTTGTCTTTTGATAGCTAACGGATTTGAAGTTGATAAAAGAGGTTAAGGAATTCAAGAATGGCAATACAAACACACCAATGAGCTAAAGGGTCTCTATTTCACTTATTTTAAGTGATTCTTTATTATTGTTAGCCGGCATGGTTGATCGTGAGAAATAAACTTTGCAATGTGTGCCTCTGTGTTAATGTGATCAGAATTCTGCGTTTAACGAGTTTTGCTGCCACTCTCGCATGGATGATCAATGCTCAGATCGAGTTTAGGTGAGCATTGAAGTCTACCAGCCAGCAGTGTGTTTCGTGAAAAATGCGTGAAATCTTTCCGTGAAACGTTCCGTGATGTTTGCGCGACTCAACCGCGTCTCTCGCGCCAGCCTTCTTGCCAGTCTAACCACACTCTCTGCTCGTCTGGCCTCTCTTCTAGTGCGGGCTTCGTCTTCCGTCTGCCTCTTCTTCTGCTCGGTCAAAGAGAGCGCAAGGTGTTTCAGCGCAGGGAGGCTGATTTTTTGCAAATGCTTTCGCATTCCAGCGCTAATTGCAAGAAACGAAGGTTCGACAATGACCTAAGGTAAAGCTTTCTTCCGTGACAACTTGTTTGCAGGCTTCTCGATTTACCCGACGAGATTCTATTATTAATCTTTGCTCTTCTTGATGTCTCGGATCTCTTTCGTCTACATGCACTGAGTCGCTACTTTGATGAATTTCTCCTACAACACGGCGAACACTTTCGTCAAAAGGAAAACTTAAATGTTCAAGTGGAGATTCCCACTCAAGACGAATTTTCAATGTGGTTTAACTGTCGACGGGCAAGGTGCGGCGGATCTTCTCAGTCCTGGTACCCGTTCGATGAAGACTACGAAGCCTGGAACTTTGGAGGAATTGCCTTTCGCAGGGTGCGCAAGGACCGGATTCGATTGCGAGGATGCACAAGGGCCGTTTTTCGACCTCCGAAGGAGATGACCACATTGGCCGAGGTCCTCGCCGTATTGCCCGCGCTCTTTCGTCGCATCTTCAACCATTTCACTCCTACAACTATGCATATGGATCTTCCAGGATATGTTTTTCTCGCCATTGCCCCACTTCTGCCCAAATCTCTCAGCGCATTGAAATATCAAAATTATCCAATGCAGCCTGTCCCGAAGAGAGGCGACCCTATTGATTTGGATGCTCGGAAAAGACTAGAGACGATTCCGGATCCCGCGCATAAAATGCGGCACGAAGACGAGTTTCTTCGTGGTTTGGAGCTCGTTCCCAATATTACGAGACTCATGTTCGCTAACTACTCCGAACCATCGAGCGCATTCTATGAACATCCAGCAGTTCTCAAGTTGAAACACTTGGGATGCACGTGGAGGAGACGATGCCCTCTAGACGAACCACCAGTGAACGACGAAATTTTGTTGCGGTCGAAGTGGGAACGAGTTAGCTTCATGAAGGGAAATAGTCGCATCACGCTTGACGGACTTATACAACTTCTCATTCAGTGGACGAAAAGAGAGCGGCAGCTTGGCTTCTTACACGCTTTTGTCAAGAACAAAACACAATTTACCGTAGAGGAATTCGTTGGCGATTTACATCTGAAAATCGAGTTTGAAGTCGATGAAAAGGGACGGAATGAGAAGTGGAAGCTGACGACAAAAGACGGAAGAGTTCTCTATTTGCGTCACGAAGGCTGGTTTGGCGAAGGAACTTCTGGAGAAATCGTTCTTAGTGACATGCCGGCTACGGATATGTGTAATGGCTTCCACCACGGTTGTTGTTAGTTGTCATCGAAATGCAAAGATAAATTTTGTAATCAAATTGCTGAAGGAGTCTTTGTGTAACTTTCTCTTCTTTAGTGCTTCAGCAAAGCCTCTGGCAGCATGCAAATTGATTCTCGACTGTTCGACTACGAATTTAAGAGGGAGGGCGTGCGGCAGGTGAATTCGAAGCTCAATCCCGGTTTTTACATCTCGACGCACATGCTGAAAGGCAATCGTAATTACAAATTTGCACAGCTGAACACTAGACGATGGAAGTGGACGCTGTCTTTCGAACTATCGGTTCCATATTCTCGATTCTGGCTCTTCTTATCAACGTCTACAATTGTTACCTGATTGCTGTCAAGTCGCCCGTTGGCATTGCGCGGTACAGGATCTATATGTTTGATATCTCAGTAAGGAGAGTTTTTGACTTGATGTGCCCCTGTTTCGGTCATCGATACGTTGTTCACAGCAGTTCTTGCTCTTTTTCAACCCGAGCCTTTGATGTCGTCTTTTGCTGGCGTCGTTCATGGTCCTCTTCGACATCTTCACTGGAGCATTCCATGGAGAAACAACACGACCGCTAACGTCGGGCATATGGCTGTGCGTTCTTAGTTCTTTGACTGAAGTGTCGCAATTTAGATGGGAACCGCGCTTTTTCTTGGAATCGAAATGTTTATTTATCTCTACGGCTCGTTTCTCTATCGATTCGTGGCAATTTGGCGCGGTGGAGCATTCCTTGAGCAGTATACTCATGCTGTAAGCAAAGGAAATTATTTTTTATTGTTTGAGGCTGGTATGCTGGTTCAAACCTTCTTGGCCATACTAATCGGCCTACTACTCTTGGCATCCAATCCTGCTCTTCCCATTGGCGCGGACGAGTTGTTGAAGTCGGTCGCTTCAGAAGCCGCAAGGCAAATTATCGCCGAGAAAGTCGGCCGTGGAGAAGTAATTTTTGGCTATCAATTGGAGGGTTGGACGTTGACTATCATTTTCAGTACAAGTAAGAATTTTATCTGTGATCTTCAGAACAAATCTCTTCAGTGGCTCTCGGAATGATCTTTGTCTACTCGCATTCTGGGCTCATATCGGTCTACATTTTTCGTACTTTGAATAAGCTTCGCAACGAAATGAGTGCGCAGACCTATCGAATGCATTTTCAGCTTACCCTACTTCTAGTAATCCAGGTGGCTTCTCGCGCTACCAAGACTTTGGACTTTTCAGAGCATCTACCCTCTTGTCTGTCTCATCGTTCCCGTGTTCGTTTTCTGCGTATCCTATCTAGCCGGAAACTTAGACGACGTCTTTGCAAACAAGGCATTTTAAGCTGTCTTTAAACAAGGTCTTTAGACTCTTATTGCCTTGGGAGTATTGGCGTTGGAATCTTATCCGTTTTTCAATGGCCTAACTACGCTCTACTTTGTCACAACGTTTCGACAACATTTTCTACAAATTTTTGGATGTTGTTCATGTAGAAGATCGGCGGAAGTTGGTTCATCAGTTCCGCCATCGGCGAGCAATTGACTCTCTTGCTGCCACTGTGTGCTTTGTTGTATTGTTTTGGTTGCAAAATGTACATAGGTCTGTAGGTGAAAGTCTCGGAGGGATACAGTACCGGCGGGAAATTTGTAAGGAAAGTTGAAAAATTTTTCAACTCGTCGATCAACTACGAAACGCGCGGGAGTTGAATTCAGTTGAAGAATTTTTCAACTACCGTACTCGGCGCGCGCGCAGTTTTGCCGCCGAATTCGCTGTTGCTATTTCATTGGACTTGCGCGTGTTTGTGGCTGTTTCTTCTTCGTGTTGCTCGTTTCGTACGCTTTTTAGGATGTTATTCATGCGGTTACCGATCGAGTGTCTGTGGAAGGCGACTTTAGTGGGTAATGAAGCGGAATGATTGGCGTTTGAACGCTATTGGAGGGTGTTACATGGGTTTCCGTGGGATTTCTCGAAACATTTTCAATTCTGCTTCGATCTTTCTTGTTTATGTCGTCGTGGTTTGCTATTCTGCGTGTTCTCGATCGGAAGGACGAAGTTTTCTTCAGGCTAAGGACGATGTTGGCGACTAAGAGCGTGGAGGACGAGGGCAGGCGGGTCTTCAGGTCAGTCAACTTGATGTTTTGTTTTTCCTTCTTTCATTTTACCGGAGATAATGCTATGCTTTCATGTTCGCTTGAAGACGAGATGCGGTGGCGGACCGAGATGTGCAACGTTTTCCTGAACACTTCGTAACGGGTTTGCTTTCATGTACGCTTACCAAATGGTGTTCAGGAGCTCGCCGGGCCTCGATGTCGTGAAACGGAAGAAGGACGAGAGGAATCAATGGATTGCAGGTGAGTTCTCGTGCAACGCTCTCATCTAATGGCTCGCTTGCAGGTCCTCGTTCTTGCCGCCGCCATCGAGCCTCGTCGTGAGGGATCATCAAACACCTGCCGTGCTCGCGCGCCCCTCGCGTCTCCGGGTGTCGCGAGCACGGCTTCTTGTCCGGTCAGTTTCCCTTCGTATTGCTTCTCCTGTGTTTCTTTTCCGGCGATTAATCGATGCTTTTCATGTTCGGTCGTCGAAGGAGCCGCG
>JAQIXL010002523.1:0-12793 GCA_034700245.1 Poikilolaimus oxycercus | reverse complement strand
TGTAGGACGCTACTTGCGTAGGCCTATCTGTTAGCCAGCATTTGTACAATAACATTTATTCCGCCTCCTTGACACAGTTCTCGTGAATAGAGAGGAGGGAGAGAGACTCCCCGGGTGGGGTGTCTCTCTCCCTTCCGACTTGCCCTTTTCTCCTCTCTCTCCTCTTATGTAGTCGCTTGAATGCTGACTCGTCTTAGTCAGCTCTTCCACCTTGATTGCTGACTCGGCTTATTCAGCTCTTTTCACCGGGGAGCGCCCGTAGGCTACATCCCCCCTCCTGGGCTTGAGAGTGAGTCGCCTCGACTCTGTCGTCCGCGTTGCGTGAAGGTGTGAGAGGGAGAGAGAGAAGGAGAGGGAGGGTGAGAGGTCCAAAAAAGTCGAGAGTCGCCTTAGTCCGGCGTTGCATTTCTTCTCGGGGTGGTGGGGATCCGACTTCCTGTCGAGAGCGAGTTGGCGTCCCCACGGCCTCCTCGAAGTCTGCACCGTCCTCGGTGCTGGGCGCGCGTAGAGTGTGTGGAGGTCCCGTGGCCGCTGTGGTGGGCTCATAGCTGGTCCTGGCGTGGTGTGCCTATGTCGGGGGGTTCTCCGACTCTCCCCCAAAACGTCGCGTGGATCCAGCTGTCTTGATGCGAGTGTCGAAGTGTGCTCGACGGCGTGGCGCTGCTCTGGGGCTGTGGTCTGCTTGTAGTGATGCTGATGTGGTGGCCTTTGGTGCTGGACTGGCTTGTGGTGACTGTGGATGACGTGGCGAACTCAAATTCTAGGACAAGGCGAGGCAAAGACGAGGAGAGAAGACGTAAGCGGCAAACGGGGCACAAGTGCTGAGTGCTGGGTGCTTGTAGGGTGCGATATTTTTTTTTTCGAGCTGTGATGCTTATAAAGTGAGGTGGGGAGACGAGGGTGTGTGCTGGGTGCTAAAGAAGTGCCTAATCGGATGTGTGCTGGTGCTAAGTGGGTAGTGAAGGGTGTTAGATGCGGGTGCTGTGCTAACTATGATTAGTTCCTGGTTAGTACTACGACTACTCGTGGGTGCACTCAGAAACGGGCTCGGGGGCCCGGTTTCCGTGGTCGAAGGTTGTGTCCGTGTGCGGCGGGTGCCGGTGCGGCGAAGCGCACGTCATTCGATGGTCGTGCGCGTTGCCGGCGTTGTGCTGGCTGGTCTGCCGTTGATGACGTTGGCTCGGGAGCCGCGGCGGGTGCCGCCCATTCGTCTGCTGGTGTGTCTTCTTCTTCTGTTCGCGTGTAGAATGGTCGAGTTCGATCCTTGTGGATCACTCGTTCGTGTCCTCGGTGATCCGTGTAGAAGACGTTCTCCGTCGTGGTTCGAACGACCGGATACGGTCCGTGGTACATCGGGTGAAGTTTGGTTGGCCGAGGGATGGAGTCGACGAGAATGGAGTTTCCTTCGCTGTAGTCGCGCGCGTGCGCTCTGTTGTAGTTGTCGTAGAACTGCTTCTGCGCCTCGCTGGTGGCCTTGAGAGCCTCGGCATTCCTGGTCCACGCTGTCTTCAAGCCGATGATCAGCGCCGTCTGGTAGTCGTCCAGCTCAGTGTAGGTGGGCACCGGGGTGTGGAGTGCGTTGTCGATTGGCGTTTGAGGATCCCGGCCGTACTGAAGGAAGAACGGCGAGTGCCGTTGGCCATTGGGTGCTGTGGCGTTGAAGCTGAACGTGGCGAGAGCCACGTGCCGGTCCCAGTCGGTCAGTGCCTGGTTGACGTACGACCGTAGCTGGCTTTCGAGTGTGCGGTGGAATCTTTCGACTGCGCCGTTCGCCTGGTGGTGGCCCGCCGTGGACATTTGGTGGTTGAGATGGAGGAGACTCGCGATTTCCGAGAAGAGTTTGGACGTGAACTGCGGACCGCGGTCTGACACGAGTGTGGTTGGAAAGCCGTGGACGCAGAACACGCGGTCAAGCAGAAGTTGCACCACTGTCTCCGTCCTGATGTCCGGTGTTGGGACGGCGCAGGCCCACTTGGTGAATGCGCACACCACGGTGACGATGTGGCGGTGTCCAGATGACGTCATGGGCAAGGGTCCCACCGTGTCTACGTGCACTCGTTCCCACGGTCGTTGCGGTGCGTCGAACTGCCCGAGCGGAATGGAGTCGTTGCGCGGAGTGGCCTTCTGGATCTGGCATTTGGCACACGTGCGCACGAAGGCTCGGATTTGCCGGCGCATTCCAGGCCACTTGAAGCGGCTCTCGATGCGTAGCTGTGTGCGTTCAGCGCCTTGATGTCCGGCGAGGGAGGCGGTGTCGTGGAAGAGGCCGATGATCTTGTTGGTGAGTTCGTCCTGCGCGGGCAGGAGGACGACGCGATTCGATGCGGCTGTGTCCACGTATAGGACGTTGTTGATCAAGTGGTGGGACCGTCGTTGTTGGTGCACTCGTCGTCGATCGGCTTCTGCTGGTGGCAGCGAGCCGTCTCGCAGGAAGTTCCGCAGCTGGAGGAGTTGAGGCTCGGCCTCTTGCGCAGCGATGATCTCTGGCCGGCTGATCCATTCAGGTGGTGCGACGGGTGTCGTTTGTAGACCGCGTCGGATGGCGTCGATTCTCGCCGCGGGTTGTGGATGACGGCTTAAGCAATCGGCCAGGTTTGTGGATCCCTTTTTCCACTGAATGGTCAGGTTTGGCAGGAACTCGGATAGGAGTAGTTGGTACTTCTGCAGCCTTCGGGTTTGCTGGCGTTGGCTCATGAGTGACGTCAGAGGCTCGTGATCTGTTCGCATGACGATGTGGTGTGCGGCGACCAGGTAATTCCTGAAAGACTCCACGGCGAAGGCCAGCCCCAAGGCCTCGAGTTCGACTGGTGGATAGTTCCTCTCCGGCTGGTGGGTCGAGCGGCTGGCATAAACCACTGGGTGCAGCTGGTGCTGATCGTCTTCTTGGAGTAGAACTGCTCCGAGTCCTTCGAGCGAGGCGTCCGTGTCCACGATGCATGGCTTGCTGGTGTCGAAGGCGGCGAGCACGGGACTTGTTGTGAGGGCTTCCTTCAGGTCCTCGAAGGCGTTCTGCTGTTCCTCGGTCCAGACGAAGGGCACGTCCTTGAGCGTCAGCCGAAGCATTGGGGCGGCGCGGGCCGAGAAGGATTTGACGAAGCGGCGAAAGAATCCGCAGAGCCCAAGGAAGGCTTTGATGGCCGTCGGGTTCGTGGGAACTGGATACTGAGTGATCGCCTCAATCTTCTTCGGGTTCACGCGAATTCCGTCTCGTCCCAGCACCATACCCAAGAACGTGACCTCCTGCCGTCCGAAGAATGTTTTGGAGGGTGTTAATTTGAGTCCGAGCCGTTTGACTTGTTGAAGTAGATCTTCTATCTGCTGGAGGTGCTCCGTCGTGTTTTCGCTCAGGAGGACTACGTCGTCCACATAAATGAGGGCTTTTTCCGGGTGTTGAAGAGTCCTCCTGAGCTCCTCCGCCACGCGTTGAAACGCCTGCGGGGAGGTGGTGGCGCCCATCGGTGTGACTCGCCACGCGAACTGGCCAACGGGCGTGACGAAGGCCGTCTTCTCCTGATCTTCTTCCTTGAGGGGGACCATCCAGTACGCAGAGCCAAAATCCGCCGTACTGTACACGTTCCTGCCAGCCGCGATGTCCAGGAGGTCATCGATGCGTGGAAGGTGGCATGGAGTTTTGACAGTAGCCGAGTTGAGCGTCCGGTAATCAGCACAGTCTGAAGTCTCCGTTGGCCTTTCTCACAAAGAGGCATGGTGAAGCGTAGGGCGAGGCGATTTCGTAGATGAGCTCGTTCTCGAGAAGGGCCTGCAGCTGGCGCTGGAGCTCCTCGTGCAGATGGGGAGGAATGCGATACAGCCGCGGGGGCGGGAACTCGGCTCCCTCGATCAGCTTGATCTCGTGGCGGTACTTGCCGCGGTAGCGACCTGGGGCCTTGTCCGGGCCGACGAAGGCGTCCTTGTTCTGCTCCAGGATCTCGAAGAGGCGTTCCTGCTCCTCCGACGAGAAGATGGTGCCCTCCAGGTTGAAGACGGTTCTGGTATCCCACTCGGTAGGCACGGCTGGTGCCGGCTGGTGCATGGCGAAGCGATCCGCCAGGTCCACCTCCGGCGGGGTGTGGAAGCGTGGCGTCTCCTGCTGGCTTTCTCCGAGGAAGTTGACAGCGACCGGTAGGCTTGCCGGGTCGACTTCGACTGCTTGAGCGATGGGTGAGCGAGTGTCGAATTCCTTGTCGAAGTCGGACGTGTTGACCATGATGAGGTTGATCCATTGTCGCGAGCCGGGATTGACGAGTCCGTTGAGCACGAATGTGTCCTCGTGGTTGTCGAACACGATCTCGTCGTCTTGTCGATCCTCGGAAGGGGCGTCTTCGACCATTAGCGTGCGCTCCGGCGGGAAGGTGAAAGGCAGTCGTGCCGTCACCGTTCTTGTTGACTTGGCCGGGATTCTGATTGTGTGGTCGACGAAGATGTTGTAGACCGCTGCTGTGAGCTGTTCGGGTCGACGCGGGTCGACCAGAGGCAGTTGCTCCGTGCCGATCTTCACGTAGCCTCGATCCAGGTTGATGGCCACGTCTTCGGCCTTCTCCTTGTTGATCCGCTTGACCAGGTCCGAGCCGACCAGGGCAGGCGCTGGCAGATGCTCGTCGTCTACGATTCGAAAGCGGTGGAGAAGTCGTCGGGATCCAAAGAGGATCGGTGCGACGCAGAGTGCGACGATGGGCAGCAGGCTGCCGTTAGCGGCCACCGCTGGCGCTTCCGTTGTTGGTTCCATCTCTGCTCCCATGCCGAGCGCGGCCGTCATCCGGAGAATGGAGATCTCGGAGCCGGTGTCGAGAAGGGAGAGGATCTGGCCCGTGCCGATCGTGAGTGCGAGGTGCGGCAGGTCGCGAGCTTGGCCTCCGGTGGCGAGAGCGAGGAGCATCAGCACAATTGGGAGGAAGGTGTTTAGTGGTGGGCTGTAGCGTCTCGTTGTGCGGCGGTAGGCTGGTTGGTCTTCATCGGAGGAGTCCTCCTCTGCCGGGGCCGATGGCGGCACGAAGATCGGTTGCTCGAAGCCGACGTGGTTCACGTGGAAGGTGGTCTTTGCTTTTCGCAGTGCCTCCGACGAGTGTTTTCTGATGGCTCGAGCCAGTTGTGGTGTGGCTTGTCGAATGGCCCGGATTGCCTCCGGAGACGCGCTGCGAAGTCGCTGGAGCAGTGGTTGCGATGTTCTTCTCGAAGGTGTCTCGGCTCTCGGTGGATCTTCTTCTGGTGGGGAGCTCATCGATGTTGTGGCGCGCTCGATGAGGAAGGAGAGTGGTCTGGTCAGTTGTCCGAGGCCTGTCAGCAGGCAGCCGGCGAGGCTGCTCACGAGGTTCAGGAGACACGCACACTTCGCACACAGAGCAATGATCGCGGCTGCAATGATTCCGAAGAGGAGAGCAATCGCCAAGCGGCGAATCCATCCGAGCCAGGTTGTGGCGATGTTCGAGACGTAGTCTGCTGCAGTCTTCACGGCTCCTCCGACAGCGTCACGCGCTTGCCGCCACGCTGCTCCCAAGGAGCTGTCCAGCGTGTCGGGGTGAAGAAGGTTCTCTGCTTCCAGCGCCTTGATTAGCGCGTATTGAGTGCGGCTCAACTCCGCGACTCGCGAGGCCATGAGCGAAGCAAAGGCCACGGGATAGGCTCCTTCGGCGTTGGCAAACATAGACGAGGAGTTGAAGAGGATCGGCTTCATGTCGGGCAGATGCACGTGAGCTGATGCCATCATGGGAGGGATCTCGATGTTGAGTTCGCTTGTCGTTCTGTAGGTCCCGTTCGGCAGTTGGTGTGCGCCCGGCGGCACGTGTTCGCAGTCGATCTTCGGTGACGTCAAGACCAGGTCTCGGCTGCCTTCGATGAGGAAGAAGCGTGTTGCGTTTTGGTAGACGGGGAGGTCTCGGAAGCACACGCCTTGGTCCTTGTGGGACCATTCGATGCGGTCCACCGTCACGGGCGTGCACGGGATGACGAGGAGGACCTCTCCAGCCCAGACGCTAGTGACGTCCTCCCTTCTGAGGAGTTGCCTCACACCACTTGTGGCGTCCTCACGAAGTCGCTGGCGAATCGTCGCCGTGTGCGCTCGGCTCAGCTCGCAGATGGCGCGGGCGGTGTGGAAGAACTCTCGCGTGAGAGCCTCGTGCTGCTGGTCGGCGAGGTACTGGATTTTCGCAATGATCTCCAGGTACTCCTTCTGTCTCAGGGCGTTGACCGAGGCAGTGTCGATGGCTAGGGCGTGGCTGACTTCCGGGTCGTTCTTCTCTTGTGGTGGTTTCCAGGGTGCGCTGGTCACTCGCCCGGCGCCGGGTGGCGCTGCTCTGGCCCCCCACGCTCCTCGTAGCTCTTGTCCTTGCTCTAAAGGCGGCTGTTGCACGAGTGGGAGTGCATTCGCCGTCTGCCTGGCCGAGTAGGTGTCCGGCTCTTCAGGTGTGAGGACTTCATGAGGTCCGATGACGGGTGGTGCCTCTTCTCGCTGGTCGAGTGGCAGTGGCTGGTCCTCCTCGGAAGTCATCCGGTAGTGTTGGGCCGGTGGGTCCGTCGGGAGCGCTGGGGCTTCCTCGGGGCCTTGTCGCCAGCGCGGGCGCTCGGGCGGATCCGTTGGAAGTTCTTGCGGCTGTAGCTGCTCGTGGCGCTGGGGCGCGGTTCTCGGCGGTTCGGTGGGCAGAGCGATTTCCGGGGTCCACTGCCACAGAGGCGGCTTCTCGACTCTCGGCGGCCTCGTCTGTTGCCGGGCTGGCGTTGTTGGCTTCGTGGTGACCTCCGTCGTTCGTCTTGCTTCTGTCGACGTGGTCGTTGCGCTTGTCGTGCTCGTCGTAGCCTCCTCTGTGGTCGTCGTGGTTGTTGCCTCGGTCGTCGTCGTGAGCTCGGTCGTTGTCGTGGCCTCCGTCGTCGTCGTGGGCTCGGTCGTTGTTGTTGTTGCCCGCGTTGTGGTGGTCGTCCAGTGACTGGGAGCGACGAACAACTCAGGATCGAGCGGCGGAAGTGGGTCGATTGTCAGTGGTTCTTTCCTCGGGAATGACCGAAGTTCCTCGTCGACGAAGCGATCCAGGTAGGGATGTCTGTTTTGGAACAGAAGCTGTTGAACTCGAGGCAGCACCACAGGATGACCGGGAAGCACGTCCTGCGACGGCCGGCCATAGGATCCGAGTGCATCGATGAATCCTCTGGCGATCTCGACGGCTTTCTCGTCCGGGATGAAGGGCGGCCGGCTTTGGAAGGCTGAAGCCTGGTAGGTGCGATTGAGAGTCTCGACGATGTCGTGGCGAAGTTCCGCGAGTCGGAGTGCCCTCAGGACGGCGTAGCACATCTCGTGTGCCTTAGTTCGCATGGCTGCATCGGGGAATCCGAAGAGCTCCAGTTCCTCGTAGACATCCGAAGGGTGGAGGTGGTATCCAGAGGTGAGAAGCTTGAGGTATGGGTCGGCACGAGCCATGACATCGCAGTTTGGCTGAGCTCTGGTGTTCGGCCAGAGTCTAGCTGACAGAGGCGTCCTCTCCAGAGCGAAGCGATGAGTTCGTGGGTAGAGAAACTGCGAGGCCGATCGTCGCCAGCGCGAGGGCGCCGTGACCGCTGTCGTCGGCGAGGTCTCCGGAGCCGTTGTGGTTGTCGTTGTCTCCGCGGGCTTCATTGCTCCTTCTCGGTTGCTTTCGAGCTTGGCGAAGGCCTCGCTGGGGTCCTGATAGTCGTCGAGGATGATGAGAACTCCCGTAGCCGTGTTCAGCGGTCTCCGTTGGAAGCACTCCCAATCCGCCCTGTCCAACCAGCTGTCATTTGTGATTCTCAGCGAGAGCTGCAGCTCCGACACTAGGATGTAGTCCTGGCTCATCACTGCCGCGTATGTCCCGACCTCCTGGTAGGGACAATACGGCTGCAGGCTGTTGGGGTCCCAAGTGAGCACGTCGAAGTCCTGCTGGCACGCGCCAGTGGTGAAGTTGCAGTTGATGGTGCCGCTCGTGCTGACGAATTGGGCTTTGTCGATCCGAGTAATGACTTCACGCTTCAGTGCAAGTTGAAAGAGGACAGATGACGAGTTTCCGCGGAAGCTGTCCGTGATGCCGACCGTCGTGGCGGAGTACTCTTCTGGATTGCGGCCAAGCACTCCGAGGCGTTCAGGTATTCGGTTCCGTAGTTGTCGAACCGGGTTGGTTTGCTGTCCTTGACCTCGGTGATCATCTGCTTCGCGCCTCCCACGACACTCCTCCAGAATGGGCCCCAAGATGGTCGCGTTCGCAGTTCGCATCTGGTGCCGGGATAGTGCTGAGGCGAGAAGTGGGGAAACAGGAGGGTGACGTTCGCCTTGATCACATTCTTCGGCGGCTGTGTTGGGCACTCTGGATCCGCCGGTGGTCGCAGGTAGGTGCCCGCTGCTGACGTTTGGCACCAGTTGAACGTGGTAGTGTCCGCAAGTGCCGGTGCACAGAGTGCGGTGATGGCCAGCGCGATCATGAAAGGTCCGAAGCTGTCTCTGGGAAAGGAGAAGCCTCGGCCTCCTCGTGGAGGTCCGTCGTGTCTCCCGCGGAAGAAGTTGGGCGAGTAGTTTCGCTGCTGGAATTGTGGAGGTCCTTGTCGGAACGGCCGTCGTTGGGCTCCTCGCCAGTTGTCTTGTCGTGGGCGCCACCGTCCGCGTGGGAAATTCCGGGGCCGATCGTTGGAAGCCGGTGGTCGGGCGGTCAGTTCAGCCATCTGTGTGGTGAGTGTGGCCACCTGGTGAGCCATCGTCGTGCTTTGCATGGCCGCTGCTTCTTCCCTCACTGCCAATTGTTCTTCTCTCAGAGTCTCTGCCGCAGCGAGCGCTTCCAGCAGGTTGGCGGGGGTCTTCTCGAGAATGCGGAACCGCCATGTCGCGGGCAGAGCGCCAATGAAGGCTGATTTCGCCTGTCGGTCTCTGGTCTTCTCGTCCTCGCGCGGGTGCGCCGAACGCGCCAACGTCCTCGCTTCCACTGCGACCGTCTGGAGCGGCTGTGTTCCGTTCCATCGGAGCGCGCGTAATCGCTCCTCCGCTCTCATTGTCGTGAGGGGCGTTGCGAGTTTCGCCTGGAGAGCTTCCAGCAGTTGTTGGTAGTCGAGGGTCGCCGGTGAGTCCAGCCCTTGGAATGTTATCTTGGCCGTGCCTCCTAGGAGGGACGGCAGGAGCCGCCGGAGGTCTTTCTGATCCATCCTCACCGCGTCGCCGTACACGTTGAGCCTTGCAGTCAGGTCTGTCAGTGTGTCTGACGGATCGTCGGCTGTGAATGGCCGTGGCAATGGTATCGTTCCACTGGGCATCCTTGCCTGGGCGACGAGAGCCTCATTTTGGTTCTTGATCTCCTCGAGCGTGTTGGCCATGCGCACCACAAATGGGTCGTCCTCCATTCCGCGGCGCGGGTGGGGTTGTGGCTGGGTTCGCTGGCGTCGAGGTCGAGGGTGTGGGAGTGGTGGAGGGGCTGCGGCCGGTCCCCGACTCCTGAGTTGATGCCTTGGGGCTTCTTCTTCGGCTTCCAGTCGGCTGGGTCCAACTTGATCGGGATCTGCGCAAGCTTTTGGATTCGAAGCGTTGTGAGAGCGGGGGCTCTAAAAAGGACAGCACAGGCGATTTGTTAGTGCGCACAATTTCCTTGCCTTGCCGTCCACTCTGGCTGCGGCCACCTCGTGGCCTCCCTTGTGTTTGGCTGAGATGGAGTCGTCGAGGTCGGCGCCGTCGTTGAGTGTCGCGTGTCGAGTGTCGGGTGTCGAGTTGTCGAGTGTCGAGTTGGCGAGTGTCGAGTTGGCGAGTGTCGAGTGTCGAGTTGGCGAGTCGGCGCGGACGGCTTCTCCGAAGCTTCCGTCGTCGAGGTCAGCGCGGTCCGCCTCTCCGAAGCTTCAGCGCGGTCCGCTTCTCCGAAGACCGCCCTTGCTATCGCTGTTCTATATTGGGGGCATAGCGCACTGGCGTGCGCGACGGTCGGACTGTGGTTGCCGCGGTTGCACAGCTTGCAGTTCTTCATAAATCTTCTGTAGCGTGAGAATTGGTCGGTGAGAGGTGTGGCTGGCGACGGCCAGAGCCGCGGCTCGTGCGCAGTTCTTCGTTGAGGTTGTGCCTCTCGTTCTGCCGTGTCCTCTTCTGTCCGGGTTGACATTGCTTGTTGCCGGCTGTGCGCGGCTGCTTGCCTGTCGGCGATCGGCTTCCCTGCTGCTCCCGCGACAAGCGTCGTCCTTGCTCTAGCGGCTTCCGAGGACGTGGTCCCCGTGGCCGCCAGTTCCGGTGTCGCCGGTGGTTGCATCACCAGGCGCTGCTGCTCCATGGCTCCGACTCTTCGGGCCTCATCTTCGAGGTAGGCAAGGAGGAGGGGGCTGAGCCGCTCTACTGGCGCTGGCTCGCCCGAGGTCCGCGCGCGCGGGCGCACGACTGCTAGTGGCCGTCCACTTCTTCCCGACGACGAGGACATTTGGTGACTAGGCATGCTGCAAAATGGGGGTGGGAGAAGAAGGAAGGTTTAGGAAGTTGTAATCATAAAGGTCAGAAGGGTGTGAGACAGTGAGAGACAGAAGGTAAAGTAGAAGGTGGAGAGTGGAGACTAACAAAGAACCGGGGGGGGGGGGGGGCTCAGCGATGCCTATGCTGATCCTCTTCCGGGTTTGGCTCGGGCCAAAGAAATGGACGGGGGACCGTTACCAAATTAACAGTGAACTCTCCCTCATAGTCCAGCCTCTCCGGCCATCCCCGTAGCGTATTATTCGAGACGAAGGCGCCCAGCCCATGGCGGTCCCGGATATCCACATCCTCAGTATGGCGCTCAAATCCTGCTTGATAGTTCCCATTGTGCTCGACGGTCCTCGGTGCCGAGTCCAGCACCCTTCCAAAGGGTACACGCGCGTGTACGTGTGGGCGATAGAGCCCATTGCCACGCTCGTAGTCTCGGGCCAAGGTTATCATGACGAAGAAGGCCCCGCGGGAGGTGCATCGCGGGATGCCGAGTCCTCCCGGTGAGGGCTCGAGACGGAAGCCGAGGTCGAGAAGACGGAACATCCACCTTCCTCTGTTGCCCGATCTCCTCTGCCATTCCACCTCGACGATGAGGAAGGCGACTGCCTCTTTCCAGTTCTCGCTCGTGACGCCCTCCTCGATTGCGATGTGGCAAGGCGGCCGGCGTGCCCAATACCAGGTGAAGACTTTCGTCTGTTCACCCGGTACTTTTTCTACTTCGCCCTCCAAGCATTCTCCGAGGGAGGGCTCGCCCAGCTCCCTCGGTATCCGGGCGGCCCTGTTGTGGTTGGTGTCGTGAAGGAGGAAGACGAGGGCGTACTCCTCCTCGTGGCGCATCACCACTCCCCAGGCCCTCTCCCTGAATGGTCTCCGAGGAGGGTCCACCTCCTCCCTCAACTCGGGAAAGAAGGAGGACATTGGCCTCTTGTTTCCTTGCCCTAAAGGACCAGCGTCCCTCACTCCACCTCCTTGTTCTACCTCACCCGGGTTCCCGGAGAGGGAGGAAGAGGGAAGAAGAGGAAGAGGCTGGAGAAGAAGCTGACGAAGAAGCTGGAGGAGGGAGAAGCCGAGGAGGAGAAGCTGAAGAGGAATGAGGGCGGCCGGCGCGGGCCGCGTGTGGGAAGCCGGAGTCGAGGACGGTCGGCGAGGGCCGAGGGCGTCGATGAGGGACCTCGAGGAAGAGAGGGAGACGGCTGGTGGTGGTGAAGAGGAGAGCTCGGCGGAGTGACTGACACTACCGCCGTCTCCCGGGTTCTTATAGGCCTGGGGGAGGGGCGGGCGAACGTCGTTCTTCAGTGACGTCCGCAGATCGACCGCGTTCACCCCCAGCTTGTCTCCTAAAAACCTGTCGCCACCGCGTCCGGCGGCAATTAGTTCCCATTAAGGTGACAAGCTGCGGCGCCATCTCGCCTTCTGTCTGGCTCTTGGCGACTTCCGGTCTATTTCTGACTTGAGAGAGAAGCGGAGAAAGCGCGGTTTCGGTTACGGGTACTGTAAAGCGAGCTGCAAACAGCCGAGTCTCGCCTAGACGAGCCTCAAAAAGGAGGCTAGCCACCGGGAAATCACCTAAACTACACGGAAACTTTCACACAATTTCATTAGGCACACAACGAAGACCGTTTAGCCAGTCAAATTCACTTCACATTTGGTTATTTACAACTTTCTTGCATAAGTTTCGCGCTCTTGACATGGAAAAGGAGGAGGAATGAATTTTCTAAGCAAAGAGTGTCGAAAGTGAAAGCCTTGATTGCCCTCAGAGTGCGCATTCAATTTTCAATTTAGCCGCACCGCATTCTTGACGCGCCGTGTGGCTTCGCAAAATTTACTGTTACAGAGTAAAACCAAAAATTCAGTTAGGCCTGCCAATAAAAGCGTTTGGATGTTAGCGAAGCAATTGTAAAAATTACAGAGGAAACGTAGAAGGCTGAGAAGCGAAAAGGGTGGATGAAGGCTGTCCGGAAGCCTCCGTCCTGGCAGGGGGGATCCCTCTAGGCGCGATTTTGGACGTCTTCTTCATCAAAATGGAGACCGGCGGCACCGGGTGGCCTACCCAGATTTTGCCGCCGCGAGGGTTGTTGAGCGGTGCGGGATCAAGGCTTCGAGCCTTCGCTAAATTCCTAGAGAGAAAAAAAAAGAGAAAGACAAAAATGTATTTACAAGATTGTAGCGGTTTAGTAAACGTTTCAAGACTCTGAATTTTACTGCGACGGAAGGTTATGAGAGCGCTCTCGAAAAAGAAAAGGAGGAACTCACGTGAAAAGCTCCGCGGGCTTGACAGCCGCGTGCTCCTCAGGAGACTCCATGTAGGACGCTACTTGCGTAGGCCTATCTGTTAGCCAGCATTTGTACAATAACATTTATTCCGCCTCCTTGACACAG
>JAQIXL010002522.1:0-12801 GCA_034700245.1 Poikilolaimus oxycercus | reverse complement strand
AACAAAAAGAAAAAACGACGACCAAAATCTGAGAAGTACTACAGCAGTTCTTGGATATAGACAAACCTCAGCCGGTCGTCTTGTGGACCAGATTTTCTACCCAAAAGTTATTTTCGAATCCATCTTTTGACGTTTTTTTTTCGATACAGAAAGACACCGCGCTATACCAAATCAAATGATGTAATTGTGCTTGACCAAGTTTCGTGATCATACCACTTGGTCGCTGACAACACAGCCTCTAGTAAAATCATGCCCACGCTTAAAATATTAGTCATTCTCACGTTAAGTTTCATCGTACCTGAAGATGTCCACCTTTGTCGAATACTCCGAATGAAGCATTTCTGGCGCACGATATCCAAGTGTTCCAATTCCATTAGTCAGAGATTTATTTCGGGGCTTATTTTGATTATTAGAACAACCGAAATCGATAAGCTTCGGTTGCACATTTTCCGTGAGAAGAAGATTGTTCTAAAATTTGAAAAGTTGTGAAGCAATTAAAACCGGTGAGATGTCCCGATGGATAATTCCTTTCTGGTGAATGAAGTTGAGACATTCCAAAATAACGCGAAATACTCTCAGAATTAGATGCGGATCTTTCGCAAAAGAATTGTTTGCTCTGTCCTCAAACAGCTCCGTGAATGGTCTACCATTACAGTATTCCATTCGAATATAAAGCGATTTTGCAAATCCAAACTGAAAATATGCAAGTTAAAGCGGGCAAAACTATGTACATCTATTAGCCAATGTTGATAGTAATGAGGAATGCATTCATGCCAAAGCTCGCGAAGAATTTCGGGCTCATCCATTTGCCATCCTTCGTACGAAAACTGGAGCACTTTAACAGCATATTTTCGACTTTCATCGTGCTGGTAGCTACAAAAATCCAAATTTCGAGCCAGACTGAGCATCAACGTACTGGCATAGGTGAACGGATCCGAAAGCGCCGTGACCAACAACTGCCGCTAGGACTAAGCCATGATCGCGAAGAATTTGATCATCGTTTGGACGATTAGAAAAGGAAAAGGGGCTCATCAGGTTAAGCACGATGTCACGAGAGAGACGGAGAAGAAGCGTTGGTGCTGCGTGTGGGGCGACTAGGCCAGGAGGCCCTCACACTTCAGCGATAAGACGCCGGGGTCTCTACCAGCTGTCCTCGACGTCAACGGCGTCCTAGTTTCATCAATTTGGCGGCAATTTGTCTCTTCTGTTAGATGATTCGGACTGAATTTGCATAAATAGCACTCAAAACAGAGAAATAGCTGCAGAATGATAGAAACTAGTGCTTTAACCTACCAAACAGCAAAATAAGGCTAGATGCTGTTCGAAAAGCCCGCCATCAGACATGCGGCATGCCGCACACAGATTTTTCTACAGTACCGATTTTCGGTCAGAACAAAATTTTTTGAAATTATAAGAGTATTTTTCTTTTCGTAACGACGCTCGAAATATTCTCGTATTATGTTTAGATCGATGCAATAAAATTTTACACAGATTTCAGCATGTACAGATATGCAAGATGCGATGAATTCAACATTAGACGCATGATTTTAGAAATGACTGTGTACGCCTCGACGACACTTATTGCGTGCTAAACTATTGGTTGCACTGAAATTTACGAAATCGAATCCATTGATAGGGTCAATTTGTGGGAGTAATTCTCGTTGCTATGCTTAATCCATTCAGGTGAAGGCACGTTTCCTTCCTTACTACGGGCTTCGCTTTCCCAAGGACCTCGGCTTCGATGATAAATGAGTCAACCAAAAGCAGTTTCTTTCTCTCTTTGCCGACAGCAGTGCTTCCTTTAAGAACATCAATCTCACACTTATAGAGTAGAATTTATTGACACCTCGGGTGCCTGGTTCATCTAAGGAGGTCTGATAAGAAGGTAAGCTGCGTCGGAGCTTCCCGGCTTGTCCAGATTTAGTCAGAGTGTTCTTTCTTGATTTGTCGGACTCGTCGCCTTTTCTCTCTGCCTGAATTCAGATGCGGAGGTGCCATTGTGAGTCTACTGTTTGATTGTATCCAACACTGCGCATTTTCAGACTCAATTGCTGTGCTTCTCGTTGTTTTAACGCCCGAAGGTTTGTTCTTTTGTGAGACTGGCTAGCCAAAAGCGTAAAAAATTATCTATTTACTTGCAGAATCGTTTGCGAAATTCAATTTGCAGCAATTCCAGTTTCGCAGTCGACGCCAATCAGGTCATATGCCAACTATGAGGGCGTGCGTGTTGGCTTCGGCGATGTGCCGAGTGGCGACAACACCTACTACTATTTCGACACGAATTACATCCAAGTTTGCTTTTATTGCTTTATTCGAAGTAAGCAACGAATAGATTGCGGCTATTGTGACGGCGAGTGGCATAGGCACTGCAGACTTTTATTTTGTCTTCATTATCGAATCAACAAATGAATCGAAGAGGTTAATTCATAAGGATGTTTTCAAAGCTATAGCCTGAGCGACCTGAGCCCTGATTCCGAGATGTACACTGGCGGTACTGTCATCATTAAAAACTTTAACACGCCGAATGAATTTTCGTCCAATGCCTTTTATATTCTCGGACTGCCGAGTAGGTTTCTTCTGATTCATTAAATTCGAAGTTGCTCTAACGCTAGTGATCTTGGTTTTACAAAACAAAAAACGCCTCATTTTTAGCGTCTGAACGGATTCCCATAATGAGTCGGCCGGGTACTCGGACCAACAGCAACACCAACCTGACCATTGTTGCTAGCAACCAGAGAGTTGGCGTCGTCTTCTCCAATATTGTAACAAGGCGGTTCCTGATGGACAAAAACGATACTTTTTTTGCAGGAAGGAACGGTCAACCTCTATGCTGGCGATCTGAGCACGGCGTTCAGAAACAACGGCTTTCTAACGACTCTGGAGTGAGTTGCGATAGCAATATGTTGAACTTTAATAAAGCTCATCTATGCCGTACGCAAAGTCATGGCTCATGGGCGATGTCTTCACCGTTGAGATCTCTGGTCAAGTGACTATTACGACGACCGATGATGCACAGCAGGACGGATTTATTAGTGTCTCAATTGGTTCCCAGGGCTTTGTAATGTCCGAAGGGTTTGAGCTTTTTAGGCGGCATTGAACATTGCTTTATTTCTGTTCAGCTTTCCCTTTCAATACTCATCAACGCTCTCGTACGCCCAATGGACGTTAACGTCGGGGAGCAAAAACGCGGTAGCATTTTTATAAATCTTTGAAAATTTGAGAAAATTCAGTCAACCATTCTCTTCACCTACCGCACCACTCTCTACGGCAACAGCACTTTGTCCTTCAGCAGCGTCGACTATAATCGAACTCTATCGTAAGAACAGAAAACGTTTATTTGCTCTCTAAGGCAAACCGCACATTCGACCGGGTCGGAGAAGACAAATGGACCTTGGTTGACGGTCACCTATGAGCCTGATCCGTGGACTAGCTACTATTATGTTGATGGATTCTTTCTTACGTATTCGTTCTGTAAGCCATTTCTAAAGCAGCTAACTGTTCAAATTCCTGGTCTATTTATGTACCTCCTTTGCAGCGGCAGCGCAACCTTCTAACAGCACTACAAACAATTCTGCGCCAACTTCGAACTACAAAGGTGTTCGCATCGGCTTTGAGGATGTTCCTGCCGGCCAGTCGCGTGTTTATCAGTTTGAAACGGACTACGTTCAGGTAAAAAACATTCAATGTTTGATTTTAAATGAGGCGCCAGGTTGCGGGTGTTGTAACAGCCGGAGGACTCGTCACGGCGGACAGCCTTTTCTTCTTCAAGATCAACTCCACAGGCGAAACGAAAACGTTTGAAAACTTTCCCAATTGAGAAAGACTAAAAACAGTTTGATCAACATTAGTCCAGAGACCGAGACCTACACGGGTGGCATCGTAATTGTTAGCAATCGCAATACGGTTAATACTTCGTCTAATGCTTTCTATATCGTCGGCGTACCAAGTGAGTAAGAAGTTTCGAAGGCTAAAAATTTTTGCAAATACATTGCAGCCGCTCAACCAACACCGGTTTTGAGTAGGCCAGGAAGTCGGGGAATTGCTGAGACGAGATTGACTATTGTGGCTAGCAATCATCGTGTCGGCGTTCTCTTCACGCATGTGGTTTGCTGAATCTCGACGCTTACCGAAATATGTATTTGCTTGTACAATTCAGTCGGGGACCGTGTTCCTTTACGCCGGTGACTTCAGCGACACCATCAACAGCAGTAACAACACGTATCTAGCGACCATTGAGTAAGCGACAGAGAGAGGCCGTTACGTGAAACGTTTAAAGGACATCTGGAGAGTATCAGAAGTCATGGCTCTTGGGTGATGTCTTCAACGTTGATGCCAGGGGAGGAAAAGTGACCATCGAAATCACGGATGACGATCCCGATGACAGATCAGTTGACGCGAGCAGTCATACGCGAGGCTTCATCATGTCGCCTGGGTATGATGCGTTGTTCGCTTTCGTAGTGGAGTTGAAAACACTTCATTCTTTTTCCATGATGTATGAGAAACTTACAGGTACCCATTCGCCCTTCCGAATCCACCCGTAATCACCACTTGGTATCTAAGCTCTATTCCAAGCAAAAATGTAAGGGGAAAAGAATGAGAAAAGCGACACTTTTAGTCGACGATCTACTTCACGCTTCGCGGCATTCTAACTGGAAACAGCATCTTGGCCTTCACTAGCACAGGCTACAACTCAATTTTTCAGTGAGTCATCCTTCTCAACCAAATGGTTTCCGACCGAACTCGAGCAATTTTGGACAAAACTTTGTGGAGACCGGAGAAACAAAAGGACCGACTTTGACCGTGATGTACTCGCCAGTACCCGATGCGAATGCGAATACGGACGGATTCTTTCTCACCTATAGCGCCACTTCGGGTTTGATCTAAAACTGCAAATCTCAGTCGAGTGCTTTCAGAACCGGGCTTCGCTCTTATCGCTGTAACTTTCTTCACATTGTATTTCTCTTGAATAAATGAGAACAAGCATCCTATTTTCTTTTTATGGAAACGTTTACGGAAAACTGAGAACAGCAGACAAGCGAGATCTTGGGAGAAATTAATGGCATATCTTAGAGGATTACACCTTCAATGAAATACTCTCGAGATGTCTCCTTTGGTTCGAAAGACGTCCATGGATTTACGACTGTGATTGATTGTTGATTGTTGATAATAAATAGTTGATGCATAAACTAGCGGAAAAATTATATCTACATACGTTCAGTCACTTCATGAATTTCGTAGTAACACTGGACAGCGCTTCTTGAAGTATCATGGCATTGAACTCTCTTCTGTTCATTTTTGGTCTCGTCTCTCCACCAAGTTTCTGAAGCTCCAATTCGTTCATCCAAGCCAACCAAATCCACTCTGTTCGATTTTTCTCGTGATACTTCAACGCACGCTTTATGACGTCGATGGCGAGACGTGAGAAGTCGAAACTTTCAGCCGAATTCAATGATTTTTCTTTGGAATCCACGGCTGCTTTGACGTTTGCCAAGGGGAGCAAATTCTGCCTTAAAATCTTGACTTTTTCGTCGTCCAACTTCCACTTTTCAGTAGCTAACCAGACGCGAAGACTTTTAAGATAGTTATTGTTCTCACGGAATTGTTGCATTTTTCTGAATAATCTATCTCCATTGACCTTTGAGGATTTGAGAGGTGGAGATGGGCTCAGTGATTGAGGACCACTACGCCCCTGCCTTGGAGTAGACTGGCTCATATCCGCCTCCGGTATTGCGAACGCAGCTCTCAGTATTTGACTCAAATTATCAAGTCCTAGCATTGGAGGTGTATTGGTTTCGTCGCCTGAAGCATCAGAGACGACGACTGAAGAATGTAGTTCTTCGGAAAAATCTTGCAAGTTAAACGACAAGCTAGATTGCCGTCTTAGAGTATTAGATGTCGAAAATAGTAAATCTTGCTGAAATGCTTCTTCTTTCGATCCACCTGGCCGCTCTGAAATTGAGTCGGTCTTATGACGGAGTGAAGTTTTTGGGCATCCAAGCATTCGGATGTCCAAATAATCGTTTGCGTGCTGAGTATTTCTTGTGTCGATTCCCAATAAGCTACAGTTTAGATCATGCAGTGTACGATTTACGTGCTCGCGCATCGCGTGCCAATCTTTGTTAAAAGAACTTTCCCGTGTAAACGACATTGTTGGTCGTCTTGCTATGCCGTGGATAAACGGAAACTTATCCGGGTCTAACAGTGTTGTAGATGTGGGACGATGTGATGGAATTGGTGCCGTCATAACTTCAATGAGAGTTATTAAATTCTGCATGACAATATTTATTTCTATGGTTGCACCGATTTTCTCCAAGATTTTTGCTTCGAGACGATTTGTCTGAAAATTTCTAAAATATTAAGATCTCAACGGGGGGTCCAATGCTGATCGCATTGGAGATTAAAAAAGTTTTTTTTTATTAACTTTTAACTAGTTTTCTAGTTTTTCAATGTGCCAATATTTCGGTTGTATTACCTGCTTATAGTTGTCCAAATATTGACGCCGCTCTTTAGGTTCTGATTTAGCGTATGCGAACATTGAAGCTTCAAATAAAATCATTCCCAAGCTTAAAAAAGTGTTGCCCCGATGTCACTCACCTATAAATATCGACTTCTGATGAATATCTGCGTGTTTGCATTTCGGGTGCCACATATATTGCATTCTGCGGTTTTATCATTATGTGCCGAGACTGTGGTTCATTGTCAAACGCGATTCCAAAATCGACCAGCTTCACTTTTCCTTCATGACCGACAATATTTTTCTGACGAATACTTTTTATTGTTAGTCCTGAAATGGATCTACCGGTTTGACGTCACGATGAAGAATGCCACGAGTGTGTAAGAATTCGAGTCCTCGAAGGCATTGTTCCAACATTGGATGTACATCTAGAAATGAGGCATCGAACTGAGCCTTGTCTTTCATTGCTGCTTCCAGTGTTATGCCGTCGCAAAAATTCATAATAATGAAAAGCTTCCATTGCGCCAGAAACTGATAAACGACAAGAATTAGCTAAACCGTTAATTTTGTAGACACCTTTTTAATCCAGAAGTCATAAAAGAGTGGTAAATTTCGATGCATTGTTTGCGTACAACATTGCGAGTTCCCAGAAGAAACTGAGTTGTTTCTCTCAGAGCTTTGAATCAGAATATCGAGACTCTGCATGTCAACATCCAAGAAAGGTTGGCTTATGCATGTAATTTTCACAACGAACTTTCTCTCCGAATTTCTCTCCCTTTAAAACGCAGCAACTGCAAGCGTTCGTCTAATTATCACCTACTGGCACAGTAACAGTTCGCCAAAGCCTCCAGAAGCGATTAGTCCTTGAACTTGTAATCGCTGCCCGAGTGTCGTTTTTGGATCTAGAGTAAGCGTGTTCATATTTATAAATTGTGCTTGCGTATTGCAGTTAAGTTACGATAGTCCAAAAGGGTTGAAAGCGGTAATTGCTGAATCAATATTGCTTCGATCAAGCGGCGAATAATAACCACGTCATTTGCAGGAATTCTAAACATGTGAAAGCATCGCGATGCGTGTATCTGAATACGTTCAGCAAATAATTGTTGAAAATACAATCACCGACGCATCGGTGACGTTGACTGCTTCTCTTGCACCAAAAGACATGGATGTTGAACTCAGCATCATGAGGAATAATCGCCCAAGCTTTCTAATATCCTTACGATTCACGTTTCTTCGTTCAAAATCAGAAGCGGCCGAAACTTTGTTTGAGGTTATTGTTGTTTCCTTGAGCTTCGTACTAGACGAGCGAATAAAAACGTTCCACTAAACACCGCTCGTTTGTTACATTCAAGAGAAAAATTGCCTCATTGGGAACATAAAAGGCATCTAAGCCTTTTCTGTACAAGAATTCCACTCCGCTCATGCAGTCGACTACAAATCTGTGTATTGCGCTTGGGTTTCGAAAATAGTGGCTTCGTTCGACGAGAGTTGCAAATGAATCACCTTCACCATATTGTTGCCTCAGGAAAATTTTCTCCATCACGAGTGCCTGAAATGCAACTGTATGCAGGGGCCGTAGCAAATCGTCGCCATAGAGGGGCCGCCATACGCTATGGCGCGTCATAAAAATGCTCAGTGCCTTGAAATTGGTTGAAAATGAACACAAAAGTATTCAAAATCATTGCGCCCTAGGCTATGACGCGCCATAAGCTAAGGATCACGCCATAGGCGCCTTGCGGCGTGATTTTCTGTTGATTTTTATGGGTACCTCCAAGGGTTCCCCGTAAAAAATCAACTAAAAGCACGCCATAAGGCGCTTTAACACCCGAGGCCCCCTTAAGCCTCGGTGTCAAGGAGTGGTGTTGGAAACGGTCCTCGGTAGCGGAGACTCTGACTCTGGTGTGATGTTTATCTGGTGTTCTAGGAGGACATAGGAGAACTGAGGGAAGAGAGGGAAGACAAGGGATCGAGAGAGGGGAGAAGGAGAAGGGAAGGAGATGGCCAGCCGGCCCGCGCCGCCAGTGGGAGGCCCTCTGAAGAGCGGTCTTCTTTGACTTCTTCCTGACCTCTCGCGTGGGGGCGTGCTACAGGGCCTATGGCGCGCTCCTTAGCTTATGGCGCGCCATAGCCTATGACGCAATGATTTTGAATACTTTTGTGTTCATTTGAACCAATTTCTAGGCATTGAGCATTTTTATGGCGCGCCATAGCGTGTGGCGGCCCCTCTATGGCGACGATTTGCTACGACCCCAGACCTCATATTTACGCATCTCACCGGTGATTGCAGCCAGCCAAGATCGACTGCTGTATGCCCGCATCGAATATATGAAAGGATCTCGTGCTTTTTTGCCAACTGTGTTTTCTTCTTCTTCTGTAAATATTTCAAATCAGTTCAAACAGAAGTCTCAAAACTTGCGTGTTCTAGAAGTTCAAAGTTCTCGCTTGCAGTCTTTCGCTTAGCAGCACGTCGCACCTGAGCTCGTTGAATGTCTCTTCAATATGAGCTCTTGACGGAGTAGTTTCAACACACCCCGGGATGACTTCAAAGCGCCCTTTGATGAACGATTTGACGAATTGCTTTCGGTCAATCGGGGGCTTTGTTTTCCGTTTGGTTTGGTATTTCACCTTCCTTGGAATAAAAAAGCGAGAATATTTTGTTCGAATCCTAAGTTTCTTCTTGGCCATCTTCTAAATCGCCAAATGTGTAATGGAGAGCATCGAAAGGAGTAAACGGAGAAATCAAGTGACTGGAAAAAAATCAATACGTTCAGGCGTCAGGGCGAGTGAGCGGGAATCAAGTGGCTCTTATCTTGAGTCAAAGACCCTAGGGGTCTCCGGTCGTGAAACGCCGTCTTCTTTTATGAAACAAAATCACTTTCACTCATTCGGAATTTTTATTTCGTTTTCAAACTGACGATAAATTGGCAGTGGTAACAATAGCGAACGCCAACTTTTAAGTTTAAAAACGGTTACAAGCTATGCTTTAGTCATGTGGTCTCTTCCTTGAGTAGCGCAGAGCTTCCAAATGTTTTTGTCGGGCAATTTTCAATACGTCTGTCATTCCGTTCAAGAAGTCATTTTCTACAACTACGCTAAGAATATCAACGGCAAGTTGCAAAATATCTTTTTGCTCATCCACTGAAAGGGAAGCGGCACCGTTTGGTTGCGTTAAATCCTTCTGAAAGTCATCTTTTGCTTTTGATGCTGTCAAAAATCCACCCAGGAAACATTTTTGCCAAGCGTGTAAGCAAGCAAAATGATCGTTGCTGCATTTCGCTGAAAAAAGCTCGATGTAGATATTAAAGGCTTCAATTTGAGTGGCATTGCTTGGATCAAGTTTGAGTGAAGAATCCTGTAGGGAAGACTCAAAATCAAGCTTGAATTGCCTGAGAGTTCGAACTTTTTGACGCGCACACTTCAACTCATAAACGAAATTGACCACGAGCTGCAAATGCTCGGGATAGAACTCCGTGAGGCCGATGTATGCTTGCCGCGTTCTTGTCACATAAAAATTGATCAGATCGTGTTCTGAGTGAAAAATACTCCTCTTCGCATCGAAAAGAGCCTTGTCATTGTTGAAACGAGCGGTCAGAAAGCTTGCAATATGTTTAGGACACGTTGTGCTTCGCAGTGCAAGTTCAATGAGAGCATTTGCATTTTTGGTTGAATGAACTAGTTGTTCCATTTGATCTTGATTAAAATTTTCACTCCAGAATTGAGATAAATCACTCGCTTCTAGAATCTCTTGCTCCCTTCCCGGGTTCGCCTCCCAAAGAAGGTGCTCTTTCCAAATCGAAATAGCCACTGAGCGTTGCTCGAGGCTTTCAAAAGTGAAGGTGTTTTGCAAGGGATCCGTTGTTAAATCTACAACATTGTTGTAATTTACGTATTGTAACCATAAATTGAGCTGGTAGCAAAAACGAACCATGCAGAACTGGAAATCTGCTGTCGTCTAGCAGGTCGGCCGCAAAAGGTCGTTGATGCTTACTATCTGAAGTCATTGCTTTTGCCAGACTTTGAAAATTGACGCAGTTCCACAATTCGGGAAAAATTCTCTCGATGATTTCTTCGAGAATGCGCCAGTCCTAAACGTACGGATTTGCCTTGCATAATGCATACTAACGTGCAGTTGATCAGCAAAATTGTCGCACCAGCGATTGAAAGAGGGTTGCGTTGATAGAAGTGTTTCCAAAAGGATGATTCCCAGACTATAAAAGCTCATGTCTATGTGACTAAGTCGCTAAAACCTGTAAACATCGACTTTTGAGCAGTAATCTTCTGAGGACATTTCGGGTGCCATGTAAATTTTACTTCCAACACCAGGGGTACAAGATCCCGAATGTCTGTGAAGATCCATTGAACAACCAAAGTCAATGAGCATCGGCTTGTGCGCTCGTTTCAGAAGAATATTGTTCTGAATGTAGGAGAACGCTGAATTCACCCCTCTCACACTCACTGGTGAAACATCGCGATGAATAATCCCTTTTCGGTGAATGAAGTCGAGGCAGTGAAGGAGTTGCTTGAAGACGTTTAGTAACGTTTTCGAATTCCCCTTGAAAGGATTGTTATTCTTGTCATCGAAGACTTCGCGAAGAGTTTTTCCTTCACAGTAGTCAATTAGCAAGTAAAGTCGCTTTCCATTAAAAAACTGCAAGGATAAATTTGCTTGAAGAATACGCCATACGTTTTCAATCCAATGATGCTGGTAATGAGGAATGTTTTCGTGCCACATTGTTTTCAACAAAGCCGCTTCACCCAACAGCCACTCCTCTTCTATCGTTACCGTTACAATTTTTACAACAAACTTTTTGCTAGCGTTACTTTCGTAGCTAAGAAACGCCACTATTGTACGGCAACGCGGAATGGGCTTACCTGCATTGTAAAACTCGTCCGTACGACCCGGCAGCAACGGGCTTTGTTGCTGCTTCAAGTCCTTGCGCTTTGAGAAAAGTGATTTCTGCGTCAGCAACTGATAATAGTGAGTCCATGAGATCTGCGCGAATTGACTATTCGCGTCGTCAAAGACGAGCCGATGGGACACACGGCTGTTTATAGCCGCCCGATGGGAAAGCAAAACCCGCTCTGCTACTTCACGACCAGCCTGCTTCGCGAGATAAGCGGCCAAAAACAATAATCGATTGAAGCCGGCTGAAGGGCGCATTGCACTGTGTTTACGGCCTATCACATAGCTCGGATCCTCATTGAGTTCACTAGACAGCCTCCGAGTCAATGTATTGAAAGATTGAAGATGAATAATTTATCTATCTTGAAGTTAGCACATCATTCCGGTGTGGAGAAAGTATCTATACATTTCGTCCTAGCGTGACAATTCGATTGTAATGTCGAACCACAGATAAGACACGCTATATAGCGTCTCTTATCGTTGCCCAAGCTAGACGAATGAAGAAGTACAGAATAACGTCTACGGGTATATCATAGAGAGAAAACGAAGTATCATACGATACAACGTTGAGAAGAAGACAAAATTAGAGGTGATAACGGTTACGAGTGTGACTAGCTGAAAGCTATGGAGAACACAATACACTTGCATTTTACACTTTCTTTCTCCCAAAGAAACATTCACATTCAGCTCTATGAAGAAAGCTTGACTTCGATATTATTCTCATTCCTCTCCCAAATTCATTGCTATCGATATTTCCACAAGAAAAAAGAAAGATGACTGGCTGAACTCATTTCAAGGTGTGTCACCGTTTGGCTATTTGTCTTGAAAGCAAACATGAAAACTCAGAAAATAATCACAATTGGAATGAAAGTTCAGATCGAGGGCGAAGAGTCAATGTCTGCCTACCAAAATGGCGGTCCATAGAATCCTGGCGGAGGTGGATATGGAGTCTGGACAAGGGGAGAAGGACAATAAGGATTCAATGGAATAGACGGGGCTGGATATAGCAAGTGAGGAATTGACATGGCCGGAGGTTGAACGGGAAGCAATGGAACGGCTGGTGGATGAAGAGAAGCAGCGCCTGGCGGTGGCTGAAACTGTGGAATTGGAGCCGGAGCCGGAGTGGCCACAGGTGCTGGCGGCAGCTGTGATGAAGGCCGCGAAGGCGCTGACCTTGAACGGACTTGCCTAAATTGCAATGAAATGAGTCTTCAACGTGAAACCAACCTCAAGAAAGACTTCGCTGCTTGTGTGAGCTCCGTTTGAGCTCGAGTCTGGCCGCTTACAAGTCGCATCCATCGACGGGAAAACTGAACGGTAAATCTTGAAACCCAAGACTTACGGGTTTCATTGGCTTCTTCGGTGTCCGGAAGTCCAATTCACTGTGCCTTCTTGGTGCTTGAGAAGCGGGAGCTTGAGACGGTTGAACAGGCTTTGGTTGCGC
>JAQIXL010002521.1:0-12803 GCA_034700245.1 Poikilolaimus oxycercus | reverse complement strand
CGTTGTTGATTTTGCGATGAAAATTATGCGAAAGTCGATGCAAATGAGCGTTTTTTGCCCGGTTTGATAACTTCAGAGGCGCTGTTCTTGCAGGGGTCCACTCTTCTCGGGAGCTTTGAAGCCCATTATGATCGGAAGAGTTTCCTCTTTCTGTTGGACCAAAATGTGGTTGCCATTTCGATGGATGCGGGTGGTAAACGATCTCAAGGAGTTTCACGGAGTGATCTCGCGCGGCTGTAAACCGGGCTTTAGACGGTCACAGTTTGTCCGATCTCTGACATATCTACTACGGTTTTGTTCGTCTCGACGAGCTCTTTCGATTGGTCATCTTGGCGGAGCATTTTGACCATTGGGAAGATTGAATCGTCCGTTTTTAGGTTTTGAGAACGAGTGCGCCGAGAGCGGTCAGGAAGAAACAAAACGGCCTTTAAAAAATACCGTCGGAACCGGCTCGACGAGCTCTACAAGACCTATTACTCAGTTTCCTGCTGGGAGCGGTGCGATTTTGACCAAATCCTAGCGGCCGCCCTTATCAGAGATTTTCTCATTCTTACAGATTTGCATTCTTAAATACAATGCTCTACGTGTGCTACATTATTGCGCTCGAGATTTTTCGTTCAATGCTTTCTGCGGAAACACAAGTAATTTTGTGGCTTTTGATTGTATTTGATGGCCACAGATATTTGGGTGTTTTCCAGTGGTTGTAAAATGCATGCCAACCCCGATGAATAGTGGTTAAACCGGGATCCGTACAAGTCGCAAAGGCCGAAGGGGTCCTTGGTCAAAACTTCCCAAAAAAGCAGAAAGGGTCGTTTACATGGACCTATTTTATTGAAATGCAGATGGAGGTCAACCTTCTTGAAACGTTTGATACGTCGGCGAATCAGTAACTTTCACATAATCGCTGCTGAAAGGTTTACAGCAAAACTCATTCAAAAGAATTCCTACTGATGCCATCGCAACCCAGACTTTAGCGTTGTCTCCATTTCAGTTATTTTGTCTAACGAAACCGAGACAAATTTCTCACTTGGAAGAAGGCGTGCGTCTTCGCGAAGAGCATCGCCGCTCCTGCCAAAAAGGACGAGAGAGCAGCCAAGGAGACGGGTACACAGGCCAAAGCCGTCGCCTCGCGTATTCGATGGTTTGAGCAGCCTGAAAGGAGAGTTCCTAGAAAAGAAGTCGCACCTGAAGTTGGCACTGCTGCACCGTAATGAAGTGTATAATCGAAGGAAAGACCCACAACGAGGACTAAGATCACAGCTTCCAGTAGTCCAATAACCCAGCCTGAAACAAAGGTGCCAAATTTGTGGAGTTCCTTACCAAGAAGGACGCAGATGCCGACGCTTGAAACGACAATACAAGCACATGAA
The DNA here is from genome assembly GCA_034700245.1 of Poikilolaimus oxycercus. Lineage (NCBI taxonomy): Eukaryota > Metazoa > Nematoda > Chromadorea > Rhabditida > Rhabditidae > Poikilolaimus > Poikilolaimus oxycercus. Next base: position 11,433 of record JAQIXL010002521.1, on the reverse strand, counting down.
ACTAGAGCCAGCACAGAGTACCATCTGAAATATTTTGAAACGTTTGAGACACACCTCAACGCAATCATGGCAAAGACGGCAACGACGGCGAAAGAGACGACGACCGAGGAGATGCAGTCCGAGACAATCGACCGTTGAAGATCAAACCATGTGCTCATCAAGTACCACTCCGTCGTGAACCAGCCACTGTCCCCGAGATTTGTTAATCCTGAAGCGCCTTTCTCTTCTTTCTTCAATCTTACCCGAAGATATCTTTTCCATGGAGGCAGAAAGGTTTGCGAATCGATGGGAGTATCTTAGCCTGGTTGGAATTAGGGCGGTGTACCTGAAAGCGTCTTTGACTAAAAATGAAACTTACCCGACAAGCTCAAAGGTCGTATTGTCGAAGATTGGCGTGTCGTTGTATTGTGTGAAGAGGAAGTGCGTGGAGTTTCTTAGACAGAAGTCAAGATGAGGCGGATAGAAGTGGGGAGAAGAGACGTTGCAACAAGGAACGAGAGGAGCCACAGGCTCACAGGCTTGTTCTTGAGACCAGCCGAGGAATCTAAACAAGATCTTGTCCAACATGACATTAGCGTTTCGAAACGTTTTTTGACAAAGCTCTGCAATTGAAACCGAATCATTGAAATGGTGTACCAGCGGAGCTACCAGCGGAGTGCCAATGCTTTTGAAAGTAGTGTTCCAAAAAAGCATTTGCTTCGAAACTGACCTCTCAGGCCAGTAGGCTTCCTGGCTGCGTACGAAAGGCAGTTCTCGGATGGCGGCGAGTCGAAGTGCCAACTTTCGAACGTCGTCCACTGTTGCAAGCGAGAAGCGAGGATCGGCAGTGAGAGGCCTAAACTTGTCTTTTATCTCTCAAAGAATCAACTTACGTTAGTTTGTCTGTTCTAAAGTGTGCAAGACTTCGCATGGGTTCGATTCCCCAAACGGCACGGGCAAAAATTGGGATGGCAATCTTCTCAGCCACAAACTCGAAGGTCATCTCAGCGTGGTTGTCGTACCTGCAAGGAAATTTTCGTAATCGCTTATGCTTCAGGAAAGACACAAGAATTTTGAATTTAGTCTCGCTTTGCTATGAGACCATCCTGCTCAGTTTCCTCTTTTACCAAAGTGAATAAATCTCAATAACAGCCATGTTTCAAGAAAGTGGCAAAAAATAGTGATTCTACTTCCGCATTGCTATGAATCCGTTTGTGTCGTTTTTCCACTCTTTATCAATGTGATCAGTAGTCAAAAACGACAAACCATTCGTGTTCGTTTGTTGAGACGAAGAGCTGGAGGGGATTGTACTCGGGGAGGCGAAGGTCCGAGATGCTCACGAAGGTGCACGCGATCACCGATATCGAAAGAGCCGCCATCCAGATGAGACGGCCCTGAAAACGATATCGCTCGCAAATGTCAAGCACGATTTCTGAATAGGTTTTGGACAGACCTTTTCGACCAAAGTCAAACTTCTGGCCAATGAACGCTGGATATGTTCGCGAACGAAAAGTGAAAGCAACAAAGTGAGACTTACGAAGCAATCGTTAACTGTTTCTCACCTGCAGCAGAACGGCCGGCAGAAGCGTCTTCACTGCGTAGGCCAAGGCATCACCGATTGGTGGAAGTTCTGAAATTAGTTTTTTTTACAACCCTGACGGTGACGATTATCAAAACGACGATCGAATTTTCTTATTGTGATCTCGAAACGTACCAGGAATACAAGAGCAGACCCGCCTCTGCATGATGAGGAAAGCTGGCAGGAAGGAGACGACGAGCAGGTAGTTGATCACGACTGTGAGACCCGCGAAGAGACCGAAGCATCTGCAAAAGGAAGCAATGGTTCACCGGAATCCTCTCAGAAATGTTATTCGAAGTGAGAAGCAAACCTGAAGACGACGACGCTGGAGACGCAGTTGACGAAGAAAGGGACGGCTGTGGAAAAGCTCGTCAGAGCCATTGTTAAAGCTGTATGTCTCAAGGCTTCGTGGAAGGAGGCCGCCGTAAGGACCTAAAAGACTTCTTTCTTGCCCACAACTGCGCCTACCTTCGGAAACGCCTCGAAGAGGAGAAAGGCGTCGTCTGAGCCGATAGCGATGAGCAACACGAAGGTAACCTGAATAGAGTGAAATCGAAAGATGCGAAAAAGCGAACCAGATTGAGCAGTGGGAAGTCGGGCGTGAAGAGCGCGTAGATGCCGAGGGCGCAGAGAACACTGAAAGGCAATTGTTTGCGTGAATGAGGCAAAAGAGACTTGGACAGCTTCAAAACGCTTCAAAACATCTCCTGGGTCTGGCTCACCTCAAGACAAGCTGAAGGAAGACGACGAAGGCGAAGAAGGGCGACCGAGAGTGCGCCGCCACGCAGAGGAAGACCAAGACCGCCGACAACAACGAGAACCAGCAATCTCCCATCGCCGCCTGAAATCATTCAATTACTCATTTTATTTCTATTATCGTGGCTATACTCACATAAAGAAGCCGATCCCGCTTTACATCCATGGAGATACCTATTCATTTTGAAGTTCTAGCTCTTCCAGTTGGCAAACCTCGAAGTTTGAGACCCGTATGCGAGGAATAATTTCTTATTGCTGCCTCAAGTGCGTCGTATTGTTTCAGAGGGACGTCGATGCCCTGAGTACGGTAGCCCGACAGAGTAAAGACCGGCAGGAAAGTGTTCAGATAAAGAGGTCGAGACTTCAAGTCTCTGGAAAGGAGTCGGCTTGAACAACAACAGGCACTGACTTTGGCAGAATTCGATAGAAAAGATCGAAGAGCATTGTAGAAGATGAGCAGTTGACCGGCACGTCCTTGCAAGTTGAGCATTGCTCAAGACAAGCGATCTTGCAAGCTGTCAGCTGCTCTCGATATGGCAAACAGTACTCGATCTAGAACTCGTAAAAAGGTTTTGAAGCGAACCAATTTCTTTGAAAGCCCGATGTCTTCGTGATGCAGTTGTGAGCAGTTGATGAGCAAATTTGGCGAGAGGCAGGCGAGGAAGTTCGGCAAGTGCCACAAGTTCCGGTACCTGCAAACTTGCAAAATTCAGATTTTAGCACTCCTGCACTGAGGGAAGCGAAACTAAGATTTCTGGTTTCAAGTATTTTGTCTGCGAGACATATTCGAACTCTAAATTAGGCAAGAGCTCACGGCGTAATGGCCTCGAAGGTCTGCAAAGCCGGTGCCACGGCATCGTGCATCTCGCAAAGCTTCGCCAACAACGGCTTCTCGAAGATTGAAGCATACGATTCAACTTCGATGACGAACTGACTGAGGTGGTTCACTAAAGAGCCCTTCAAGAGAAGAAAGCCGAACTCAAAGGAATCGGTGCATCATAGCAGGGCACATTCTGGAAGGCGCTCAGAAGTTGCTCTCCCCACGAGCGCTTTTCTCTCGAAACTGTGTTGGATGTGGCCTCAGCTGCTTGAGGATCGGGGAGCTTCTTTTCTGGCCGAGGTGCAAGTTGAACGCTGACAAGAGAGATCACGGCTAATGATTGACTTGCTTTCGCTTACCGATTAGAACTTTGAAGAGTGAAACCGAGGTGCTGCCATGCCAGTCTCTGATTTGAGAGGTCCGTATCGACGGTGTCAAAGCCCTGAAAGCACTTGATATTAGTTTTTTTTTCCGACGCCAAGGCGTCAATCACTTTGCAAATTTAAACTCTCTCTTCTTCTCTCGATGAAACCCATGTGCAAATTTTTTTCCTAACCCATGCCCTTCTCAAAGCGATATTGGGAAGTTTACATGGACTCATAATTTGGCTGTAGTCGAAACATATGCTTTTTTTTAAATGAAGACTCACAATTTCGGCATTGTGACTAAGTCGAACGGGCTTGAAGACAAGGATCAATCCCGGAACAATGCTTGTGAGAGCCACGGCGACAAGAAGGACGATGAGGGGACTACTGTAGACGAGGTCCGCATAGTAACGCGTGATGGGTCGTCGTGTCGCCATTCAACGAGCTCTCACAGCGAATTTCGCGGCGATGGTGTCGGGATGTCCAACGGAGCCGCGGACGAGGTGGGCTGCACCTCCTCGCCTCACCGGCGCCTTCAAAGAAGTTTGAGGAGAACAGCGATTCGAGCGCACTTTTGCCTGCAAGAAAAAGTGTGGATAGTTTGTTTGCCTACACCGACGTTTGTAGCGCCTACAACGCGAAGTGGAAATGGATTAGAGAGTTTCAAAGAGGATTCAACAAGAGAAAATGACCTGAGTGCCTACTGACTCGTGGCCGAAGCAGTCTAGCAATCGACACATTCGTTTCATCGCTGAAGTGTTACCACTCACTAGTCAGAGCTCGCTATCGGACATTTCGCTCAATGAATAGTTTCGGAAAGTAAGCTTCAGATTCTCAACTTTTGTCTCACGTTCCCGAAAATCATTATATCGGATGAATACGCAAAGTTTTAAAAAATGAATTGGTTTCAAGACGATCGCAAATGAATGAAATTTTCCAGGCATTGTTATGAGCCAGAGTATCTGATCAAACAGCAACATTTGTCAACAGCAAGAGTAACGACCGAACTTGGGAAACTAATCAGACTGCGACCGAGAACAAAGCAAGGAGAATGGACAGAAATTTGACTTTCCAATGACGTGAGGCGATTTGTGATCGCGTCACCTCGTCCCCTCGCGCCTCCTCTCCCATCAGCTGCCCGACAGTCGGACTCCATCCGGTTGCTCTCCCCCACGCGCTCACAGGGACAAGCTCATAATCTCCCCATTCTCTGTCTCTCGCGTGTCGCCAACGCCGACACGTCCCAATGTCCGGTCGTCGACGCTTTTTTGTCGTGGGCAGGAGAGTCAGACAAACAGACTTTGAAGACATTTTGTTACCCTTTGACTAGTTGAAGGCGTGAAACGAATCAGAAATGCGTCTACACAGAACTTCTACAAAGAAGGTGCAACTGATTTGAAACTTGGTGACTGAGTCAAAATTGACGCCATCCAATACGCCGCTTTTTCACGCAACTCAATAATAAATTGAACTCAACAAGGAGGAGCATTAGAATGCGACAAAAATCAAAGTTATTAGCGATTCCCTGTTACACAGCTGACTTTCACCACAAAGCTTCTCTCACTCAGACTCTCCAAAATCTCCCTCTCAACTCTCCGAAGTATCGCCTCCTTCAAGCAGCGCTAGCTCCAAAACACGCAACTCGTTGATAAATGGCCGTCCATTATTCGAACTCGACGTCGAACTCTGCTCTATGTTCGATAAACCCGCCAAGACTCGTCGTTCTCCCTCTCAAAAGACGTGAAATCGACAAAAAAACGTGGATGAGGGTCAGATCCGCGTGAGACAGCCGGCTCAATCGCTTTTTGCTCGGCTCGTTAGCCGAGGAATTCGACAATCGACACGACGCGGATTCGAATTGAGGTCGGGTTGGCTTGCACATCCTTTTTCCTCTCCCACCCGAGTAAGAATCTCCCAAACTAAAGGCTGCAACTTCTCACAAGACGAAACATTTCAAAGAGAAAAAGTTGCGCCTCGGATTTGGAGCAAGGCAGAAAAATGCACTTCTCCATTCTGTCCAACAAAGAGTGAGAATTCGCGGACTGGGTATTGCGAGCGGGGAGAGACGAGGGGGCGAGGGCTTGGAATCCCTTGAGACATGCCATGGGCCCCAAGACAGGGCGGCCTCCAAAGGCCTCACACCGAGTCTGAGGGAGGAGAGAAGAAGGAGATGCCAGTGCCGTGACACATCCTGCCCTCTCCGTCTCTCTTTCTTCGTCCAGGGAAAAGTCACTAGTCGTGGAGAGAATTTGGCCCCTTCCCCCGAGGGAGGCTTCAGCGGCGACTCCATGACAAGCTCGCCCCCTCGGAAATAAATCGTCACCACGGAGACCTCGATGGAGAAGAGGTTTTTGGATGCGATGAGAATGGAATACGTTAGAGGATGCGTGCTTATTACGACCATTTTAAAGTCGGCAATCATGAAGACTCCCAGAAAGGGCATTGCGGTTTGCTTCACAAACAGAGGATATTGAGTGCCATTGAATAACTTACAATTCGTGCTGCGGTAAACTCACTCAACTCACTCACAAAGATGACAGCAACATCTAAAATTTTCCCAACCTCGATAACCACTACATATCTACGACTGCATCCTTTGAAATGCTTTGCTAGTTGATGAAACAGATAACAAATGCGTGATATTCGTTGAGAGAATGCGCCAGGTACAAACGAGATTTCAGGAGGGCGAGCGAGAAATTGGGAGGAACACCCGGGTCCCGTCCTCGCCTCATCCAACGGCAATGAGCCGTATCGACGAGACGCAAAGGCTGAGTGCGCGCTCGTCGATCCCCGGATTGCTAGAATATCGAAAGAGGAGGAGAGTGGACGTGAAAGACTATCGTTTGGCCACTGTCAACAAAGAGATTTCGAAGAAGAAACCCGAATCTTATTGTCAGGCGGACATACGCATTTTCCGTTAATTGTGATTGCTTTATGGAAACGTCACGTGATGCGGAATTGCACATTCTCGCATAACAAAGATTTGTCAAGCATTTGAAGCATAGAAATTTGAAGCGAAGACCCTACGCTGGCAACAGAACGTCTTGAAGACAGTCTGCACCTATTACTCTATACCAAAAACTTATCTACCCGCTTTCAATTCTAACATTCAAGACAGACAGTTCCTGAGATCGATTTTCGAGGAAACGCGTCACGGCTGGGTGCAAGAGGCTCATCGTGAGGGAAGAGAACGCGAGGACAAGGTATCGGGGTCATACAAAAGGCGTCGACCGCCACCGCCCTCTGCTCGTCGCCACTCTTCGCAACGCCGCTTTGGCCGCCCGCCGAGCGTGTGCCTGAGAGGGAGATGGCCATTGAATCGCCTCCCTCCCGTTCACCCTCATGCGCGCGTTGTTCAACCTCGCGTGACCCTCTCAAAACCCTCTTAAAATTCAACATCCGCGTCGGCGAGGGTCAAGGAATTGGCTGACGGCCATGTGGAGAAATCATTGAAAAAGAAGTTCTTCGGAGTTCACTTTCAACGGCGGCAAAAGGCAAGATCAAGAAACGGCTGTGAGCATTCACTAACAGGCAGAGAGAAGCTTATTTCAAATACAATAGAATTCGACTAAATTGCGAATACGGCATAGTCAGCACATTTTAAAAGTGTTCACGTAATGAAGGTTGAAATGTGGTCTGATTGACATCACACATTCAGCCGCGAAGCTGCATGCTGACTGAAACAGACTGAAAACGCCGGTCTTCACCTTCCAAATGAGCCCGTTGTTTTCGCGGCCAAGAATGAAAGTGAAAATGTTCGTCGAAATGGGTGAAATCTCAGAAATTAGGGTCTTCCTCCTTCTCCTCCCACTCGCTCTCTCGCCCACTCACCGGACGCTGGAACAGAGGGGGCTAGGGAGAATGAAGGGAATAAAGAGACTCGACCGAAGACTTGGTCGGGTAAAGAAAGGCAACTAGCTGCGCTTATGGATAAATTCGGAGTCCTTATAATGAAAGTTCAAATGTGCAAAATGTCCTGAATAAGTGGAGATCGTTTTTCCAAATCTGCTCATCGACTATCACTCCAATTCGAAACACAACCCTTCAAAACGCGTGAATCATGAAATCGAAGACTAGTCAAAAGTCGGATCGATCAATGCGCCGAGCCTCAAAATGGACATTGAGAGGACGGGGAGCATTGAAAACGGGGGAAAGGGCGGGAGGGCGTCTTTTCCGAAAGGGGCTCACGCGTGTTGGGGCCAGCAATGTGCGGACGGAAGGATGGGAGAGAGAGACGCCTCGAAATCGGTCAGAGTGGACAGCGAGCGAGGAGCGACGACGACGCCCGCTCGGCTGCGAGATTCACGCGTAGCCCCCCCCCCCCCCGCACAGAGACCGGATCCTCCTCTTCCCATCCCCCTCCCCTTCTTCTTCCCCCATCGAAGGGGGGAGACCGGCGTTCGATACAAGGCGTCGAAAATTCAAGGAGAATGTCCGCAGCGCCGAAATCTGTCACATCCAGGAATAGATAGCCACCCCTCTTAAGGAACGTCGCGCGGTCAAAGACTTCCACGGAGTCTTCGCGGAGGTAGAAAAACACATCTCGATTTTCGAGATGTTTTGCAGGAAAGTACGTTTCCTGGACGATGTTTGGATCGCAGAGATTTCAGGGGATCAATTGATGTTTACAAGATTAAAAGAAAATAAAAATACTTATTAGTTTCGGAGACAATTCATAGCTAGCGAGTAGTTTTTGATGGCAATATGTGATGGTATAAGAGATTTGCTTTGTAAAGCAGAAGAACAAGTAAAGTGAGAAGAGATTAGCAAAAAAGAAAACTTGTCGGAACATCAAACCACGTCAGACGCCACAGGACAAACTCGAAAGAGTCGCCAGACGGAAGAAGACCCCAAACACGATCTGGACATGAATCCTCGTTGACCGGCGATCGGCCGTCTCGCGCAGCTCTTTGTGTCTTCTTCTTCTTCTTCTTGCGACGACGTCAAAAACGCGTCCCAAGGCCGAAATCGCCAAAGAAGAGCGGATATGGTCACTCTAAAGGGATAGCCGCAAATCTTTCGACAGCCGGATTTCCTCGGACTCACAATCGACCAAGCAACGAAAAAGAGAGTGCGTTTCGCAACTTGCTAATTGTTCATGTTTTGAATGAATCACAATGTGCGAGTGAGGTCTACCTCTTGACAAAGATATTATGTAGACAACGAGGCGTGACACAAAGCATGACATTCAATGGATATTCAAGTATGTTTCAAACTTTTGCAAACAGTCGTGAAGTAATGCGAGTTCAATTTTATTCACCTGCCGGTATCAATTAGCAAGAAAAGAGCAACAAAAACTCCGCCAAGCTGAAAAATGAACAAGTGCAACATGAGCAAGTCTTTCCAGACATCTTTCAAAGACTCTTTCAACTTCTCCCACTCGCTTCTCCCATTGACAACTCTCGGGTTTCGAGTCAGTCTTGTCTCTCAAAATGGAACTCCTCAAGAAATCTTCCCATGTCTCAAGTCTTTGAAATCCCAAGGCACATCAACGTCGTCTCACAAGATTCGTTGTGACTTCATCTTTTTCCTCGCCCTATACCCCCCCCCCCTCTCTCCTCTGAGCTTGAACGTGTCAATCTTCGTTGCCGTCTCGCGTGCTTTCCGAGAATGTTTCGGAAATTCTGAAAATTCTTTGCTCCAGCGCTTTACAATTGTCTCGTGCTGCAAAAGTTGTCATGAAATTCAAAAGTCCCGGATTCGTGCCTGTGTTGCAGTGCATGCTGTTATGCTTGTGCTCGATTTTTCTAACGATTTGTCCATTTCAATTTTTGACAACATCAACTGAAGCATCTCATGCGTTTCAAGTGCATTGTCTAAATATACTCGCCGATGTTTCTTCACTGTGCTACGGAAAAAGACTCTACGAACTAAAATCCCATCTCTCTCTTCACAACGGCGTCATTCTCATTATGCGAAATGGGCAAAGCCAAAGTGGTCCTAGAGAAGGCGACGGGTGGTGGGACCTTCGTGCTCTTGGTGACCAGCGGGGGCCCACGAGGAGGAGACGCATGGCATGTGAACTGCCTCCCCTCTCTCCCTCAAGGCATAGTGGTGGGAGAGAGAGCGAGAAGAAATAGTGCTTCAAGGCCAGAGGGGGTAGAGGGCGGCCGCCACAGGCCCTCCTCCTCCTCTCTCCCTTCTAGCCTCCCTCCTTCTCCCTCTCTCCTCCGCTCTGCCCACGGGCGCCGGCCGCCACAGCGAATCGAATCTTTAGCCGGCGCGCGCTCGTCGCGCGCCGCGCGCTGGCCGCCGGCCGCCAAACCCTGGCGGCTATATGTTTCAAGGGGCGGCTCCCCCTGCCCTTCGTCTGCCTGCACGCCCATACTACAACTTTGAAATTAAGGCTTGGGAGCGGCGCGTAGCGAAATCGGGTTTTGGCGCGAAAATTACCAGCTCGGTTTGTTAGACTTTTGAGAGCGAAGGGGGGAGGAGGAGTGAGAACAAAAGATAAGAGGTGAACAACACGCGATGACGTTCGTGCTTTTGCGCGCGCGTGTTTTTGCTTCCTTGTCCGGGGGATTTCGAGCTTGTAAGCTTTGAGGAGACGCTAATTGTAAGACATTTGGGAGAAATCATTCACATTTGGTTCGACGTTTCATTTATCGATACGGGTTGAGTTTCGTTTGCGAGCCTTTAACGGGCGCTTCCAGTCTCACTTGTTCATTTTTCGAGAACGTCTCGTGAAAAAGTATTGAGCGTTTCCAAAGCATTATTTCTTCATTCTCTGAGTCCTTGATATCACATGGGTTTCGTAGTCTTCATCAATGGACGGCTGAGAGAAAAAAGTGGTGTTCCTTGACTCTATCTTCTCAATCAAAGTCATCAAGGCGACCAGCCGACGGTCGCCTGGCCTGTATTGTGAGGATCTCGAAGGACGCTAATGTGACAAGTTTGTCGCGCTTCGCCGCTCCTCGCCTCGCCGCGATCACGTCTTCCTCCCTCTGCCCGGGTGGGTTTTTCTTTTCACTGCGAGACCCAGGCATCCCCCTGTCTCCCCCTCTTCCTCCTAGCCCTTCGTATTATTACGTCGCCGGGCTTTCTTTTCTTCTTTTCGCCACACCGCCGAATTGTTTCCGTCTGGTGCCATCACTTTTCTCTTATTGTGAGAGCATCGAGAGCTTTGAAGTTTCAGCCTCTCCATAATGGATTTTAAATCTTTGAGAGATATTGGGGCCTGGATTCGCTTGTCAAAAAGAATATGATCTGCTTTGCTTCCAGTACACCTTTGCTCGTTTGAACATTTAGATGAGTTTTAGGGGTGTTTTAATCATTGGGTTCTAAAACAGGGTGTTAGGAGAGGTGACCGGGTCTAGAAATATTGTAAATACAGATTGATCTTTTCACTGCATGACTATTCGCTCCAAAAACAAGAGCATTAAAGACGCGACAAACGACGTCTTCTCTTCTCGAAAAGTCGCCGCCGACCACAGTGGGGTGCCCATTCGGTTTGAGGCAAAACTGCGCGAGCGCGCGCTCGAGTTTTTATTCCCGCGTCGAGTTTCTGCATTGCCTCTTCACCCTTCCGGCCCTCCTTCCTCCGTTCCCCTGCCGACCACATCGCCGTTCGTCTTCTTCCTCGTGGCTCTCCGAGAAACGGGTGCCTCTGCCTTTTCTCCCCGCTTCGCAACGTGCTGCTTCTCCATTGGGAACGCGTGCTCGCTTGCAGAAGAATATGGGAAATGTCAATATCGGCCCGCAGATGCTCCTTGAATTGACCATGCATCGTTTGGTTTGCAAATGAGCTTCATGTGACGGATTTTGTCAACGAGAGTAAAATTATTATGATCCGCCGTTCTTCATGCCGAAAGGCCCTTGCCCAAATTGAATGAACAGTAGTTTCATGCCAGTCGCGCTATCAAAATCAGCACCCAATCGAGCCTCCGCCGGGGGTCGGGCGTCGGGGGGGGGGGGGGGTAGGTCAAATTTTGATC
>JAQIXL010002520.1:0-12821 GCA_034700245.1 Poikilolaimus oxycercus | reverse complement strand
AGCGAGTAGATGGCGCAGGCGCCCGACGTCGCCGACGAATGCGGTGCTTGGGGGACGACGAAGGGGTTGCACACCCACTTGCCTCCATCGAGGATGTTTCCCACTCGAACGAGATTCGGGCAAATCACCTGCAACTAGAGAAAAGAAGAAGAAGAAACTCTACCTCTGGCACGAGCACATTGTAGAGATCCATCACAGCCGCCGCGTCACTCCGCATGTTGCGGAGGGCTTCTCGACGGGCGTCGGCCTGACGCTCGTAGACCTCGCGAACGTTGTCAAAGTTGTCTGCAGAAGGCTTTTGATGGTGAAGAAAGTTAGCTACCTTCGTGGAACTTGAAATCGGAGAGCCAGAAATTCTTTCCCACGTAGATCGGCTGAGACTTTAGTCCTCTATAGATGGGCCGAGCTTGTGGTCTAGGCGTTGGTCTGCAAACGACTGATAAATATGACCGAAGTGTACCTGACTTGTGTTGCTCTTGCCGGTATGTCAATATCGCGGTCAACTTCATAATTCTGCAGAATCTTGTGAAACTTGAATATGGAACAGACCGCGTTCAAACTTGAAGGTTGTCTTGCGTGAAACCAGAAAAGAACAGAAGAAATCAGTAAGAGAGAGATGACGGTCCAAATGCAGCAGTCGCCATACTTGCGCCTCAGTGATGTCATAGTTTCGTTAAATGTCTTGTTCATCGCGAGCCTAACAATACGCCTTAAAATGAAAGGGCAGAGCAAGGCACTCTGCAGCCGCTTCGTCTTGATCTCAATCGCTTCGTTTGATTCTTGAAGGCGGAGCCGATTAGACAAAGTTCCGGAAGCATCTCGGCCCGAGAATCTCGAGACCCAAGAGGCAAAGCGCTGAAGAGGATTTCTGAAAGGCGCGCCCTTCACCTCCCAAGAAAATGTTTCTAAAACGGGCCGACGCTTGTAAGTTCTCACGAAATAGCCGAACCAAGCCAATTTTGAAGATTCTCATCGAGGTGTCGTTTGCGTTTCTGGTGCTTTCCTTCTCATTCTCATCCTCGGGTTCTCTTTTAACAGTGACGGGCTGCGCTCTCTGTTTTTGGCGAGAGCACCTTACGATATCGACACGCCATCTGCAGCCGCACGACAAGCTCGGCCAATCTATAGAGGACTGAAGTCTCAGCCGATCTACGTCGGAAAGAACTTCTGGCTGTCGGACTTCAAGTTCCACGAAGGTAGCCTTCCACACAACGCTAAAACTTTGCCTGCAGACAACTTCGACAACGTCCGTGAGGTCTACGAGCGTCAAGCCGCTGCCCGTCGAGAAGCCTTGAGAAACATGCGGAGTGACGCGGCGGCTGTGATGGATCTCTACAATGTGCTCGTGCCTGAGGTAGAACTTCTTCTTCTTTTCTCGAGTTGCAGGTGATTTGCCCGAATCTCGTTCGAGTGGGAAACATCCTCGATGGAGGCAAATGGGTGTGCAACCCCTTCGTCGTCCCCCAAGCACCGCATTCGTCGGCGACGTCGGGCGCCTGCGCCATCTACTCGCTGGGACTACGAGGGGAGATCTCCTTCGACAGAGACATCCAGCTCGTCACTCGGCAGGCCTGCCACCTCCATGCTCACGACAAGGTGCTTCGTGAGAGAGAAGAGACCTTCTAGGATGACCAAGCTGACGATGTGAAGCAAGTCTTGTCCAGCATCAACGGCGACAACAAGCAGGCGGCCATCGCCACCTTCACCGACCCCGCCAAGCACACCTCCACTCTTCTGGTTTGGTCTTTCTCTTGGTTTCATTCAAGTCTTGTAGGATTTGATGAAAGAGAACGGCGATGAACGCATTGAAATCTTGAAAATGGACATCGAAGGTGAGCTTTTTCCTATTCGAAAGACCCTTCAGGATTTGAATTTGGCGTCATTCCCCAGCTTCTTGAGAAGGTGAAAGTCTGCCAAATCCTCATTGAAATCCACTGGACCCCCAAGGCGGCCAGCGGGCTGCTCAAAGTCTTCTCTGAGTTCGGCTTCTATCTCTTCTCCTACGAAGTCCTCGGAAACTTCCACTATTTGAGTGAATATTCCCTTATTCATCAAGACTGCTTTGAACGTTACGGGACTGTGATGCTGGCCAAGTATCTTTCGTGAATAAAGCTTGAATAACATGTGCACTCGGACAGGTTGAAAGAGTTTGGGCAAGAAGTGTGAAGATCTCAGACGTGCTTGTTTCTCCCACTTCGTCAAGACCTCTGGGTCGTTTTTCGCCTTCTCAGATACTGCCCCCCCCCTGCCTCGCAGAGCCCTTAGTCAAGACTCTGATTGTGAGTCTAATGGCACGTGGGCAGAAAAATCAGATGATGGTTGGGGATTAGCTCCAGTTCACGTTTCTGCCGTAGAAACACAAGATCGATGATGGGAGGCCGATCCAGAACCAGGAGGGAGATTCTTATTTAGCGCTGATGAGCTGAAGCCCCGGGGACACTTTCTGGATGTTTGCTGTCTTCAACCTTTGCATCGAGAATTTTTGATTCTCCGGGCCTCCTTTCTACTCAATAGTGAGCCCTAGAAATTTCATTTGCAGAACCAAAGATGAGTGGCACCGAGGAGACGTCGCTCTTTTGCAAGGTAGCTTCGGCTGTCTTCTTCGGCTGTTCGTCCATTCTAGCCGTCTTCATCAATAAGATCCTGCTCACCAATTACGAGTTAATCCGGCTTTAGTAATAAAAAAAAGCCGACAACTAAACATAAGCTGTTCCAATATTGCAGATTCCCCTCGTTCATCTTCGTCGGCTTGGGACAGATTTTTGCCACGTTGTTAATTATTGACTTGGCAGCCACTTTCGGTCTCATCTCCTATCCACCATTGGATGGAACAGTTCCCCGAAAGGTAGCTCCTACAAAGCGCCGATTTTTTTTCAGATTTTTCCGCTTCCTCTCATCTATGTGCTCAACCTAATAACGGGACTTGGCGGAACACAAAAAATTAGGTAAACTAATGGCTAAAGCGCATAAGACAAAATGTTTAGCCTTCCTATGTTCACTGTACTGCGACGATTCTCAATCGTTCTGACGATGATACTCGAATTTTTCATTCTAGGGCAAGTCTTATTCGGCTGCGGATCTTAGTGGTTCCAGTGTTCATGCTTCCTTCGGGGTGAAAGTTTCCGTTTTCATGATGATAGCCGGTTCGTTTATTGCTGCTCTTTACGACCTCACCTTCAATGCCTATGGGTCAGTCTTATTGAAATTGGAGAGTATCCGTCTTCAGCTACACCTTGATCTTCCTAAGTGACATCGCCACCGCCGCATATGCCGTATTTGTCAAACAGAAGCTCGAAGCAAAGGTAGTTCAAAACTCGAGACTATACTTCAGAATTCTTGAAATTCATCAACTTCTCTTGAAACCGAATATTCAGGACTTTGGGACGATCGGTCTTATGTATTACAACTGCTTGTTCATGCTTCTGCCCGTGACCATAATTGCTGCTCTTTCGGACGACTATCAGAAGGTGTGGCTCTAGACATGATAGGGTTTGCTTGCTCAAGGTGGTCGATTTTGTATCGGATTGTGAAGGCAAAGTGCTGTTTCCCGTGGTGCTCTGCTTCCTTATGTCCTGTGTCTGCGGGTTTACCCTCAACTACTCGCAAGTGCTCTGCACGAAGTATAACTCTGCCTTAACAACTACGTGTGTAGGACCAATCAAGGTTGGCTCCTCATTCCTAGTTATGTAGTTTTGCTTGAGAATCTCTTTGTTACGTACGTCGGCATGATCTCAAGTGGAGACTACGTCTTTCAGTGGACCAACTTTATCGGCATCAACGTTAGGTTGGAGAAACATACGGAACTATTGAAATGTGCGTGTTTAGTACTCTCGGAAGTATCATCTACACTTATATGACATTCAAACAAAATCCTGCCATTCAAGCTGCTTCGAAAGAACGCTTAATTGTGATGGACTCTCGTCTAGTAGAGAAGCAGTCTATCATTTGATATGCTTATTGCGTATTGCTTCTCTCGTTCGGAAAGACTCCTATACAAACTGTAGCAACAGAATTGACAATTTCTGTTTCAATTGAGACGACTTCGAGCAATACAATACAATTCAGTGACATCGCAAATCCATCCAAGGAAACTGTCCGATACGATTGATGCCAGCAGCTTTGAAACAGCAAGTCCGACTGGCATGAGAGGCGCTCCTGAGTGGCCTGCTCGCTCAGATCTTCACATCGACAAAATCTCTCCGGACGGCGACCCTCCTTCTCCTCGAATGATTCCACAAACAGTGCGACGAAGTCCTTTCAAGCCCTTTCAAGCTGTATTTTCACTGTCTTCGCAGATGAAATCGACAGTTAAATGATACGGGTGCCAGTCTCTTTGAAGAGGCGGCAGTCGACTTATTCATTGTGCATGGGACAGCGACACGCATCTGACAGCCTCAAGACGGGTTCGCCCTTCATCTTCCCTTTCATCGTCGAAGGAGCCGCAGGGCTTTCAGAAAGGGAAAGCGAGGCCCCGGAAGAATCCCGGTCTCATTCAGTCTTCGTCTTCCACGAGAAGCTGCTACTCGGAACTTCCACTGATCCTCTTTTAGATCGTTCGTCTTACTGCTTTCAATTTTACAGCACCTACCTTATATGGAGGGCTTATAATGGCTCATATGGAAAGCCAGTCTAATAATGACTGGTGTTCAATACATGAAAGTGTTGATGAAGTGCATCTTCTCGTAAGTCGATGAATTTAGCGCTTATCATTACAATTGAACAACAAACACTTTCTCTGATTGGCTACAAAGAGCCTTTCTCGGACTACCTTGTAACTGTCGGTACACGTATCGTTGTCATACGACTTGAATTTAGCTCATTTATGGGTATGTTTACAATTAAAACCAATTTCAGACTCATGGGATGCCTATAAAGGGAATGAACCGGCGAATAATTCCTTTCGTTTATCGGCGTTCACAACGTTCTTATCTCTTGCAGCTCATAGCGGCTATAAGGAATCTTAAAGAAAATCTTTCGCCCTTGACGAAGGCGAGACAAAACCCTCTGAAGTTTGTCTGTACTGCAAGTCTAAAGACTTTTGCACGTTTTAACTTAAGCTCTCGTTGCAATGCTTACGATCCATTTTGCTTGAAATATTGTATTAGTAGTAATTTCGTCTTTGAGTATTCGGTTTTGAAGACAGTGTTCTTCTGCATGTTTGCGAAAACGTGTCGAATGGTGGGCCCGAGGTGGAGGGAGTCAAGCTGTCGGCGTTGCTTCACGTTTCATCGACACTAGCGATCATAGCGGTGCGCCGAAGACCGCCTCGATGAGACTGGGCAACAGAGGCAGGCGCCACTGTTAACACAAACAGAAAAAGGCACCGACGAAGCAGGGGCTGACAGACGCCCTTTGTGCGTTTAAATTGGAAGTAGAGGTGCTGCCCTGAGTGAGGATCAGCTCTTCTATTCAACAAGCATGCATTTCTGTATTCTGAAGAAGGAAGAAGACAGTTCATCGAAGGTTCTAAGAGACAGAGAGCTACTCTCCGTGTTTTTCTACTTTCTACATGGCAGCCACTGGATTCTCTGTCGGCCTCCTGGCGCACCCGATGGCACCGAAGGCTCCAGGTCTGTGTAACCTTCGGCTTACACATCGCTCGAGTAAAGTCACTTGAGATCTCGATGCTGTTCTGCTCGAACTTCACGGATGATCCTTCCCCTCGACCCCTCATAATTCTTCCCCCCGAAACCAGCTCCCCCAGCTGTCCTCGCAATCAAACACACCTTCTCACCTCGTCTTCCCTCTTGCCCAGGCGGCCGTCGTCCCTTCTTCGATATAACCAAAAACGCCGCCATTCGACCCATTTGTGAGTTCCGTCGAGAGCCGCTGGCGCTTTCGACGAGGGAGCGATGCCCGTCTTCACGTGTCGGATCTCGCCTTCGTTAAACCGGACAGACGTTGAAGCAGACCCTTTGTCGGGTCTGGTTCCCCCTTTGCTGCAATTTGAATGAACAGTTGGTGTCGTGATGAGGAAAAACGAAATCACTAGTCGATATGTACATTCCAAGCTCCCCTCGATGCGCTCTCGTCTCTCTCTCTCTCACGGATGAGTTCACTTTCTAGGTCCTCAAACAGCTGATTCGGCCGCTCTGGATCTCGTTCAAAAGAGCATCCTTTTTTGAAATAGTCTCGCGCATTGCCATTGCAGTCTCATGCAATCTCTCTCTCTCTCTCTGACTTGGGTGCTCCTTCTTTGGCTTTTGTGAAGATGTAAGCAAGCTCATGACTTTCAGAAGAGGGGCGGGTCGCCGGAGGAGGAAGGAGCCGAGGGTGCGAAGATTGAGAGATTCGGGGCCCTGAGGGTCTCTCAGTGTTCAGGTGTCCCGGCTTGCCTCTTACTCGCTTCTTCTCCTTCCTTCTCAATTTCTTTCATTATTGCAGGCATCTTCACTTCTTTTTCAACTGAATGAGACCTCAAGGAAAACGCCCTCGAAAGCAGCCAATGTTTCTCACGGAACCGATGAAACAAGGACTTGTTCAAACCATCGACAGGTTAGCCTTTCTTTTCGAGATTCAGATTTCATTCCTTCATCAAAAGGGTTTGAGAGAACTCTTATAGATGGGATGTCCACTCTGGGGACATGCAATCAACATGACTTCCAATGTGAACGCATTGCAGACTGTGTCGAAGGTCGTCTGAGAACGTCGGCGACATTGTTTCCCGGGTGGCGCACGGCTACAAGATCTCCAAGAGTACCGTCTACGGTATCCTACGACAATGTCAGCGGGATGAGGAGGGCAACCTCAAGGTTCGCGCCTCGTACATACCCTCATTTCTTCCAGTTTCTAAAAGAAGTCAAAGATAAAAGAAAGAGGAAGATCGTTGGAAGAGAGGATGCGCAGGAAATCATCGCCTTGACGAAAGCGTAAGACCTTGTCGACTTTAGAAGACGGAACATGCAGGCGGAGGCATTCGATAGAAGAAATCGCGCAGATGTACGGTGTCTCCAAGGGTCACGTGAAGGAACTTTACAGAATGAGAAAGCTCATCGTCGCCAAGTCGGAAGGTATTTCAAAACAAGAGATCATGTGCTTGCAGAGAATGGAAGCTGCAAAGCCAGCAAGAACCGGAAGAGGGCAGACTTCGCTCTTGACTACTCCTCTGGATCTTCCATTGAGGGCTCTCCCCGCTCGACTTCCGAAGCATCGGAGAAGGGCATCTCACTCCCCTTGGTAGAGAAGACCCCCGAGAAGAAGGAGGAAGACGCTCTGCCAGAGACGGACCCCGACTTCCAAGACCTCCTCCGCCTCGCCCGCCCCCACTTCTTCGCCACCCTCCTCTCTCATTGTCAGACAGTCACTGGGGCCACTCACTCTTGTAGCAGCCCCGCCCATATTCAACCCGTGGCGTCCCTGCCGGCAAATGCCCAAGCGTCCCGTTACTTCCTCATTTTCCCCAGCAGCTCTTTATGACATTCCAATCCTTTTTTTACTAATGCGTAATGCTTCCTCGCAATATCTCTTCTCTTCTACTATGACATTGGGCCGTCACTTGGACAAAGACGTGAATTGTGTATGATAAAAGCTTCTGTTGAGCCATCATCTTGGACCGCCTATAATAAGGCAAGTGAAACGTTTCTGAATGTCACTTGTTAGCGCAAGTGTTGAAATTAAGTTAAAATGATGCTAACGGCTTTCCGAGTAACAATTTCTCGTAGAAGACGAAGACTGGTTGGGCTGTGGAAATTCCTTGAGGGCACATCGCTTTCTCTTTCTGAATGCCTTGAGGGTCCTTCGACGATGAAAACGAAGATCTCTTCTGACCGGACTTTCACTTTTACTGCTTCAAGTCCTTCGCGCTTCTAATTTTTAAAGGGCTTAAAATTGCAAAGAACGCAAGGCTGGCTGAATTCGATGTACATGGGATTAGTCGTCGGGTTAATGAATGGGCTCCAACTAACGACAGAGACTTCATGTTTTGGAAGAATTTATCCTTTCGCTGAGAGCCTAGACATTCAGACTAGCAATGAGTCACTTCCAAGGCATCTACCGACTGCGCAAGCACAATACGCTACATGGCCGACAACGTTCGCACACAATCAGCGCTCTCTCCGTGTAACTTCGACGGCAGATAATAAGGTTATGATTGCCTCATACTATTCTCAGTGAAATGAAAAAAAATAAATGTTAACAGACACTTACAACAAGCCCACTACTTTACGTTTACGTTAAAGAGCTGCTAGCATCACCAAACAAGCGCCCCCAAACAGGCGGGAGATCATGCATCCTTAAATGAGCAAAATGGTCGACGTTCTAGCCGTAGCGCGTTGGCGAAGTGAATCCGCCAGTGATAGCCGACGTGCACCGATGAGTAGACGGCCGCTGAAGTCATGCAAGGCGTGTCCTGATAGAGAGGTAAAAGTTCACAACGTGAAGAGGCCAACCTGGAAAAGAATACTGCGACATATTCCGTCCTCATCGCACTTTCTGAAAAAAAACTAGTATGACATAATTGAGGCAAACCTTTCAGGAAGAGCTAAAAATGCTTCGCGCAACTCCGTTGAATGTCTTAGTCGATGAGCGAAGGCTTCATCAACTTTTTGCCATTCTGATGGCCTATCATAAGAGTCTGCCAGTGGTATCTGAAAGCCGTCTTTGTAACTTAATATTTCTTCGCTAACATTTCCTGTTATGCCTGTTGCAGCGTAGAAATTTCTCGCGTTGAATCTCGCGCCCGGACTGCTTTCCTGAAAACGTTGATATCATTCGGAGATTTCATACGAACTGAAATTGCCGAAGATGAAGCGCGTAGTGCTGTCTGGGCGGAACAACTCGTACAAAGGTGTCGCTGCGGACAAGTGCAGGGTGGTGGAACCAGCCATGTACGACGGCGTCTGGACGCCCAACCCATTTGCCCCATGGCACGAGAAGAATGGGTCTCCTCTCAGTAATTATGCGCGTTATGCTGAAGTTTCTAGGCGAGTTCGCTAAAAAAACGATTCTTTGTTCGTTATTTGACGATCCCTACGTAAAAATAGCTCGGTATCTAGTGTTTGATAGACGAAGGCGGCGCTTGCTCGATCGGCAGCAAATCTCTCCTGGAAGAAGACGTGGAACGGGACATTGGGTATGTCCGGCACAAGCATGTCGTCTGTGTCCAGAAAGCCAATGTGCTTGGTCGCATCCTAGAAACGACGAGCGGATTACTTCTCATCTCCACGAGTGTTACCGTATATTTGAGCATGCAGGAGTTCAGGATTGTGGCATGATTGTGCGAGCCGACCATCAACCAAGGCTTATAGTCGGGCTCTTGCTGAAATGCACAAATATATGAACAATATAAAGTTTAGTTGAAACTGACACCGAGCAGTCGGCCTCGTTCTGAGTTCACCAATGGCATTTCCACTCTCGGCCATGCATTGATAGCCACTAGACCAAGATTCTGGTAGGCCAGCATTAGTCTGCAAAAATTTTCAAGGTGTAATTCATTGGAGAAACAACGAACCTATGAATTGGCTGAATGATATTGCCCAGATGATACTGCACAAAAGCACCGTAGTGCAACCAAACCTCTAGCGACATGACGAAAATCTGCAGGATCCCAAATTTTCTCTTTCAGAACAAGATACCTGCCAATTATCATAATCGTACAGAAGCGAGGTACAAACAACAAAATCACGACTTTGAGTTTCCGGATAAGAGATTGGGATATGAAGCTAAAGGTTCAAGAAATTGTCAATGCAGTGAAAAATTTACCACTGGTCGATCGAGATAGCTCAAGAATAGCTTCTCCACTCCGTCTGGCAGACGTCCACGAGCTCTGTGCCTAAAATGAGAGAAAGTGTTTTGAAGTCCGAGCGCGAAACCAAAGCAAATGTTTTCCAGTGACCGGTTGCTCCACTTCCAGAGAAATTTCTTTCGTGAATCGATTTGTGCTCGGTCCCTCATCATCGGCCTTCAATTCCGCCTTTACAAAAATCTTTCGAAAACGTTTCCGAAATGCATTCTTTGCATTCAAGTTCAAGATTATCGTATTGTGGGGAAACCTTAAAATTAGTGTTTATCTTACTTCAAACCTGCTCGAATTCCGAAAATAAAAGGCATTGAAGAAGAAAATATCCAGGGACTCGTTCACCGTCTTCAGATATGCCGTATGCGTGGAAACGTTAACACTCGGGAACAAACTATCGTCGACAATCCATTTATCATGGCCTGGATGCCCTCCACTGTCCTGATTTGGAGAGAGATTTCTTGAAATTGTCATGCCAAGAACAAAAAGACATACTTTGAATCGGTCACAACAAGATATGTCTTGGATATCTATGTGAAAGGAGAAAAGTAGTCTTGCAATCCGACAGGAACCAACCTGCATACGAAAATAGTAGCAAATTAAAACAGAAAAAGCGACGAGTATAGCAATCGGCCAATAACGATAGTTCGCTACGTGGCTCATTTTAATTCGCAGACAGATGAATTACTTTCAAGACGTGCCTACTTTGACGGAAGCACTGGCTCTTGGCGAGAGCTGGTTTGTCAAATATCGGTGAAATCTCTTTGCCGATAACATCGGACATCAGGCGAACAGCCGGACTCCCATTTAGGGCTTATGCCTGCTATCTTCTGTAATCTTTCATCCATACATGTTTGAGATACCTAATCAGAGCACTGATGATCGGTTTTTCCTGAAGCTTCGACAAATTTCACAAAATTCAGTAGCGAGAAAATAATTGTTACAAGACACTTTGTATTAACTAAAACAAAGAGCCTTCACCCATACAAGTTGGTAGGTGGGGTCGTCGACGAATTCACTGGGCCAGCGACTGTCTGACTGTGAGAGTTCAAGAAGGCGAAGAAAGGAGGCAAGCTTCATCTTCGCAACGACAGCTTCACAAAGCTCAGCAGAATTCACTGAATGTGTATTCGAGATAAGCGCTGCAAGGTCCGTCGAGGGAGGCTCTTTTACGTTGGAATACTCAGGCATTTGCAAAGCGAAAGCGATGTTCCTTGAAGAAAACCTCTCATCTCAGAAAATCTCCCACGCCAGTGTCTACGAAATACGCTGCGTCAAAGCCAAGGACGCTTTTCTCCTTTTCCTACATATTCTCTCTCGCTCGCCATGCTTCGTGACGAACTCATTTTGCAGCTCTCCCGTTTTGCATAGTCCTTATAATTAGTTTCAGTAGTGCTGTTCCAGTACCTGTGGAAACATCTTGAGGCTTACAAGAAATCCCGGATCGAGACCGTACCACATTCATGATCCACTTTCGGAGAAATGCTTCGTCGGGTTCTTCTGGCAATGTTGGCAGTTCATTTTCTTGAGATAGTAACTTCGTCTGGGTGTTTTGGTTTTTGAAGGCCTTGTGATACATGGCACGCCGAAGACCAAGACAAAGGCCATCCTATCACAAGTAAATGAGACGAATACAAACGCTCAAACGGCCTCTCCCTAGTTAGTGTTCCCTTATCATGGCAAGGAGGAATGAGAGGAAGGGGGAGAGAGAGAGAAGGAGGCGCACGATATCAGTGCCTGTGATCGGAGACGTTTGCTGTAAGAAAGAGTCGGCGGAGCAGGAGTGTAAAACGCCGAAATGATTTGCAAGCGCGACGTCACGGGCGAATTCGTTATTCAGCGAACACGGAAGCGAACTTTGAGACCTTTTTCTTGAAACGAGATGGAGACAAAGAGTGAAAAGTTCCATCGTAGAAAGCGGAAATTTCTGTGAATCAGCACTGTTGATCGAGGCATCGCGGGCCTCCTCGCCACTCTAATGTCTGGTCGGCTCTCGATTCTTGTCATCAAAGATGGCAGAAGAATGTACAATAAAATTTTGTTGCTCTGGGAAATCTCAACGAGAAGAAACACCTCAAAATCGCAAAACGCCTTGAGAGTCTCAAGGGTGCCAAGTTGCTGAGGAGCGGAAATGTTAGTCTTGCTATTGATTGGCACCCGAAAAGCGCGATGACTTGTTATTATCGCGGTGAGAAGTAGCAAGCTTGCTTGTTTTCGCCGCGAAGGAAGGACAATTCTACGCTTCTCCCACTTCACAACTACGCAGCCTCCTGTTTTCCACTCTCTGACAGTAATTCGCAGCCTGTCCCCCAACTCTCCCTCTCCGAAAACGCTCCGTAACTTCGGAGACCGTCTGCACTTTAGCCGACCAAACCTTCTGTTTTGCAGACGCCGTGCGGCGGCCGTCGTCCCTTACTAGATATGGCCGAAAGTCATCGTTTGCCCCATTTGTGAAGAGCCGCTGGCGCTTTCGACGGGCGGGCGATTTGCGCCAGACCTCAGCCCCTCTCCGTCGTCTCCTCCTCGACCGAACCAAAAGCGCCATTCGACCCATTTCTGAGTTCCGTCGAGAGCCTCTGGTGCTTTCGATGAGAGGAAGATGCGCGCTCGTTCCCTTCGTCGGATCTCGGCTTGGAAAGCAGAAACCAACTCACTTCATGGTACAACTACCCAGAGAGCCGACCAAAGATACCCCGCGCAGTCGTGATCGAGGAAAAACTTTTGCAGATCATGGGTTCCAGTCACTTTCTGTGAGAGATCGATGGCACCTCATACTTCCACTTTGTTTCGGAAAGCTTTGATCAGACCGTCACCCACTTCTCATGCTTTCATGTAAACACTCTCTCATCGACGTCATTGAATGATCGTCATATAGACCCTTCAACACGTCCCCCTGACACTACTGACGCAAGTTCGCCAAGTTCTCGCCAGGTCTTGCCTCTTGCGCGCTGCGGCCGTCGTCCTTTCCTCGACATAACCAAAAGCACCGCCATTCGACCCATTTCTGAGTTCCGTCGAGTGCCGCCGGCGCTTTCGACTGGGGCGCGCTGGGGGGGGGGGGGGGGGGGGGGGGGGGGGGGGGGGGGGG